>NBIL01039295.1:0-19782 GCA_002752925.1 Viola pubescens var. scabriuscula
CTGCAACTTTTGGATTGCAAGACAAGCACAAGAAATCATAACAGTAATAGTAATAATCATAACAACCAAAGAAAAAAATTTACATATTGCTTACTTTAACTCAGATTACAAGGCCAGAATTTGCAGAAGCAAATCATCTAATTCTCTGCAATCCAGCAGAAAGAATGAACGAATTCGCAACAAAAGATATCAAGTACTAATTCTACTGACAAAATTGTGCATTTACATCACAACTACTAGTTCAACTATGCACCGGCAGGGATGCTGCAAAGTGGTGGAAACTTTGGCACCGTCTTTGATGAAACCTCTGCTAATGGCTTAAACGCATCTACATCTCCAGCAATTAATGCAGTGCTTGCCGTACTACTACCCTCTTCGGCATCAACCGACCAAGAAGAGACAGAGAAACCCTCCTCTGATGTGAAACTCCATTCGTCGGAAGAGCATGAAGCACTGCATTCCTCCTCATCCACATCATCATCATCAGCCTCAGACCATGCACCATACGCATCTGAAATTTCCAGCATTTCACCACAATCTTCTCCCTGCTTTACTCCGGATACGAAGGGATGGTCTAACAGCATCTCAGCAGTCAACCTGAACATAGGTTTCCTCACTAAACACCCCTTCAAGAAATCCTTCCCTTCCTTCGATATCCCAGCAGGAATATTAGGCAATTCAAACCGATCACCGATCTTCCTCAAAAGCTCATCAGTGGTGAAATCATCCTTCAAGTCCCAAGCAGGTTTTCCGGTAAGCATCTCGAAAACAATACACCCTAGAGCCCATATGTCAGAAGGAGGCTCCTGCACATGATCGACTACTGTCTCCGGTGCCAAATACAAAGCAGTCCCTCTTAGGTAAGGATCAAACTTCCTCTTCTTATGGCTCTTCTCAGATTTCTTAGCCAACCCAAAATCCCCAATTTTCGGCACGAACTCACCAACACTCCCATCACCTCTCTTATTACTCCCCACAAGCAAGATATTCTCGGGCTTCAAATCGCAATGCACGTAACCTTCCCTATGAATATAATCAATCCCTTCAAGAATACACCTTGTGTATCTCCTCACATCCAATTCAGGCAACCCAACACCATTAGATTTCTTGATAAGACCAGATAGGGTTCCACCACAAGCATACTCCAATAAAACATTATAAACCATCTCACCATCTTTGCTAATAGTTGTTTCCTCACCAAAACACTTTAAAATATAAGGACAACCATTAAGAGAATTAAAAACCTCCTTCTCCTTCTGGAGAGAACCAGAAACAGAAACCTCAGCGGATTTTACAGCCATAATAGAAGGGAAGCACCTGTTTCGTGACTTGGGATTCTTCAACTGTGCAAAATAAACAGACCCAAATCCTCCTTTTCCAATCAATGGACCTCTAAGCCACGCCACGCCATGATTGAATCCGGCTGCTGCTGCTGCTGCTTCTTCTTCTTCTTCAAGTTGCTCTCCCTTTCTCTTCATTGCTCCTTTTTTCCCTCTCTTATCTAAGGAAAACGGAACAATTTGTAAGCTACAGGTAATGCTTGAGGAAATTTTTGCTAGGGTTTTAGGAAACAGAAGAAGTTATTGAAGTTATAAAAAGGGAAAGAAAACGCGTGTATGAGAAAACCTGAGAGCACCTGGATTTGCTAATTTACTTGTGTGTTACAGGATAGCACCAGGGAGAATAAATAATATACTATCACTGGGTCAATCGGTAAATGTTTGAACTTTTAAAACGATGCAGTTTTGACATATCTGTACAAAATAATTAATTTAATACTGTAGGGTTACACTTGATGTGTAATATAACCCATAATTCTAATTTATTAGCTCCTGTCACTCTTAAGTTGGGAACTAATTTCTTTATTTTCTAACCCAAAAAGAAATAATCCTTACAAACAGCCACTTAATTCCACAATAAAGTTAGCAAAAGTGGTTTTTTTTTCCGAATGATTTGTGAGAAAAAAAATGAAATTATTGCTTGTTTGAAATTGAAGTGTAGTTACTGCTTCTTCCGGTACAAAATAAACGACGTTTTCTTACGGATTTTTACTGTTCATAATACTTGTCATTTTATCTTTTTCGAAATCAATATTTTGTGCAAATAACAAATTTTTTTTATGCATCAACCCAATTTGATGATGGTGTGTTAATTTAAGTAAAAATTATGAGTAAAAATGAAACAATATGGAATAAAATAAGATAAAAAATTATGGTGAAATGGATTTTTACTATCCTAAAGTGTCATTTATTTTGCACCGAAGGAAGTACTTACTAGCATATAATAAGGTAAAAAAAAAACACTATTTTCTTTAAAAGGAGAAACAATCCTTATCGGTTCGAGAAGATTTGACAAAAAATCATAAATATCGTTTGTACAATCCATTTGGACATGTTAGGATGAAATTCATAAATAAAATTTATTTTTTCCCCTTACGGGAAAATTGGTTTACAATGCAATTATTTATTTTATTTTTCGGTTTGATGTTGAAAGTCTTTACATTTAACTAATTAAGATATTTTATTACCGATATATTTGTACAGGAGAAAATAGATTGTTTATTAGTGATAAAATATCAATAGGATATGAGTTTGAATTCTTCATTCGTCATTTTCACCTTTAAATAAAAATATTGGGGTTCTGTTTTTATATATGAAGTAAATCATCTTCGAGAAGCACTTTATTTTCCGGTAAAAGTTAATTCGGTATGAATATGATTAGTTTTAAATTTTTACTCTTTATATATTTTTTATAAAGAACTTCAATAAGCTCAAGTAGTATGATATGCACATGAAAAAATTGGGCCCAAAAAAAAATGGACCAAACCAAATAATTGGGATCCAAAAAAGAAATTAAAGCCCAAAATTACATAGATACCAACCGAACCCAACCTTCAAAATCTTTAAAAAATGAACATTGAAGTGCAATCAAAATCATTGTTGTAATCAAATTCAGCGTGAAAGATCTCTACAGGACGTCAGATCCCTAGTATTTTATTTTTCGGTATCAGACAAAACCAGGAAAAACAAGCTTCTGTGTCGGTATTTTATTTTTCGAGCAGGCGCGACTCGAAATCAAATTCCTATGGGTACTTTTGCCCCAAACAGTATTTGAAGCAGACTTTGAGCTCTTCTGCAGTGGTTGAATAATTGAGGCAACGACGAGAGATTTCCAAGAAAGACAGTGTTCACTGTTTGTTATTAATGAAACTTGAAGTAGGAAATGCAGCAAAACTTGAAGGAACTGCCAACTATGTTCAGATTAGAGAACGCTTATACTATCATTGTTTCTTGTCGGTGTCTTCGTCTTCGTGTTCGTATTCCTGCTCTTGTAATGTACTGCAACTGTATGACTAGAATAAGATTCAGTTAGCAAATTACTGCCAACTATCAAGTCTCATTTTCTTCTTTACTGTTCTTTTCTTGGATGACTTATATCTTTTTCTGCTAAAAGTTGAATACATATTGAATATTCTTCTCAACATTTTTTTGACAGTAACCATTTTCTGTTCGGCTTTTCTCTAGTTTGGTGGCAATAAACAAATCCATTTGCCTACCACTTACTTTTCCAACCCTAAGACTTTCAACATTTGCAAACTTTACAAGCTGATTAGTCAAAGACATCCAGCCCTAACTAACCTTCCAAATACATCACCAAAGATTAGCAACTTTGGATCGCAAGACAAGCAGAAGAATCATAATAGTAGTTGTAATAATAATAATAATCGTAGAAGTAACAAAAATGTACATATTGCTTACTTTAACTGGGATTACAAGGCCTAGATTTGCACAAGCAAATCCTCTAATTCTCTGCAATTCGGCAGAAAAAATGAATGAATTCGCAACAATGATACCAAGTACTAATTCTACTGACAAAATTGTGCATTTACATCACAACTAGTTCAACTATGCACCAGCTGGGATGCTGCAAAGTGGTGGAAACTTTGGCACCGTCTTTGATGAAACCTGTGCTAAAGGCTTAAATGCATCGACATGTCCAGCAATCACTGCAGCGCTTGCCATACTATCACCTTCTTCGGCAACAACTGACCAAGAAGAGACAGAGAAATCCTCTACCGATGTGAAGCTCCATTCGTTTGAAGAGTATGAAGTACTGCTTTCCTCCTCCTCCTCCTCCACATCATCATCATCCTCAGCGCCAGGCCATGCTCCATGCACATCTGAAATCTCCAGCATTTCTTCACAATCTATTTCCTGTTTTACTCCGGATACGAAGGGATGATCTAACAACATCTCAGCAGTCAACCTGAACATAGGTTTCCTCACTAAACACCCCTTCAAGAAATCCTTCCCTTCCTTTGATATCCCAGCGGGAATTTTAGGCAATTCAAACCTATCACCGATCTTCCTCAAAAGTTCATCAGTGGTGATATCATCCTTCAAGTCCCAAGCAGGCTTCCCTGTAAGCATCTCGAAAACGATGCACCCTAGAGCCCATATGTCAGAAGGAGGCTCCTGAACATGATCGACTACGGTCTCCGGTGCCAAATACAAAGCAGTCCCTCTTAGGTAAGGATCAATCTTCCTCCTCTTATTGCTCGTTTCAGACTTCTTAGTCAACCCAAAATCCCCAATTTTCGGCACAAACTCACCTCTCTTACTACTTCCCACAAGCAAGATATTCTCGGGCTTCAAATCACAATGCACGTAACCTTCCCTATGAATATAATCAATCCCTTCAAGAATACACCTTGTGTATCTCCTAACATCCAATTCAGGCAACCCAACACCATTAGATTTCTTGATAAGACCAGAGAGGGTTCCACCACAAGCATACTCTAACAAAACATTATAAACCATCTCACCATCTTTGCTAATAGTTGTTTCCTCACAAAAACACTTCAAAATATAAGGACAGCAATTAAGAGAATTGAAAACCTCCTTCTCCTTCTGGAGAGAACCAGAAACAGAAACCTCAGCCGATTTTACAGCCATAACAGAAGGGAAGCACCTGTTTCTTGACTTGGGGTTCTTCAACTCGGCCAAATAAACAGACCCAAATCCCCCTTTTCCAATCAATGGACCTCTACGCCATGCCACGCCATGATTGAACATGCCGTCTTCTCCTCCTCCGCTTGCTGCTTCTTCTTCTTCAAGTTGCTCTGCCTTTCTCTTCATTGCTCCTTTTCCCCTCTCTTTTCAATGGAAAAACGGAACAATTTGTAAGCTACAGACAATGGTTGAGGAATTTTTTTGTTAGGGTTTTAGAAGAACAGAAGATGTTATTGAAGATATGGAAAGGGAAAGAAAACGCGTTTATGGGAAAACCTGAGGGGACTTGGATTTTGATAATTTACTTGTGTGTTGTTACAGGATAGCACCAGGGGAATATTACTATTACTGGGTCAACAGATAAATGTTTGAACTTTTAAAACAATGCGTTTTTAACATTTATATAGTAGGGTTATAACCTGCCGTAATTCTAATTAAGTATTCCCTTCGATCTTGAATAATTGTAAAAGTTAAGTTCCCGTGCAGCTACTCAAAATAAACATATACTGCTATTATATATCACTTGTAGGTCAGATATATGTGTTACGCAAATTTTATAACTACACATTTTTAATAGTTTTTTACACAATGTGCACCTTTATTCTTTCGAAATGCATAATTAACACCTTATGCTTATGAAATACACACCTCAGTGTTTTTATATTTAGGCTAAATTGACACCCATGCCGCCCACTACTAACCCGTTTATCGAAATTCACATGTTTGACCATTAAATTTCGTTATTTTTTTCCTTCCACCTCACCATGTCCTATTGAAATATACTGACATCACATTTCCTAAAAAAACAAAAGCATTTAAAAAGGGAAATAAATCAATTTGGATTTTTTTGAAGTTTGAAGCGAAATAAAAAAGGGAAGTAAATGATTATCGGAAAAAAAAAAGAATAGGAAGTAAATAAATAAATTTGGATTTTTTATAGCGATGGAAGGGAAATTGAACCATTTAAAAGGAGGTTTTTATTTATTTTTACTAAATACCACATCAGTATATTCTCTAATATGATAGGGTGAGACGGAACAAAAAAATAATTTTTTAATGACCTCTAATGATCAAACATGTCATTTCAATTTTCGTTAAACGAGTTGACTAATGGAGGAGATTTACTTTTTAAGTATTCATCAACAGCGTAGTGTTTCTGCCATGACTCAAACGGGGGAGATTTCTCCGGCTAAGTTTACTTAATTTCTTCATTGCCGATTGCCGATACTCTTTACTTCACGGATTCTGTCCTCCATAATTATAATAAATAAGATTCGTTTGTTCCAAATGCTTGAATGTGTAAAGTTGGGATCTCGTGGGTGAATGAGAATGCCAGTAGTCCAGTGGATTCTATTCCCTCAACGTATGTACATTTTTTTTTTTTTTAAATCAAAGGGAATAATAATATAATTGTTGTTGTACATGGGAATTCCGGTATGAATATCCACGCTATTCATTTAAATTATATTCATACTATCTATTTTTTATTATATTCATATTCATATTCATATTCATACTCATACTATTACCACCTATTTTTACATTAGGTCAAACCATATCTATACCGGCAAGTAATTATCCATACTTAATAGGGAAAAAACTTATAAAAAGCACCAATAAGTATTTATGGGTTTGTAAATCGACCTATGTACTCCACCAGGAATAAAATTTTTTTTTTATAAAAGTACATGAAATTTTTTGAAGATAAGTTTAATCACATAATCAAAATCTACATGAATTAAATTGAAAAATATCCAAAAACACACTAAAAATTCAACAAATTACAAATTATCAAACTCATTATCAAATAGACAACTTAAACAAGTCTAAATTGCAAGCAATCATGCTTGAGTTACTGATTGAGCTTAATTTGTAGTTATTTTTACTATATATTTTTATATAAATTAGATGGTGATTCTACTGATTAGAGATGAGTTTCTCTACATTTGCAGAAAACAACTCTTGAATAGAAAAAAAGTAAAAAATGGACAGAAAAGAGTAAAATTTGGACAAAATTGTGCAGACACCTTTCTTAGTTAGTTTCTTGGCCAAGAACGAACCTTCTTGGCTGGCAGAGAGTCTCAATTCTCATGCATTACTTAAAGATAATATTTCGAAGACAAGTGCGGTTGGGCCAGCTAGAGTGTCTTTAGGAGAGTTAGAGTCCCAGTTTCTTTCTACTTCATCAGTTAGACTTCTAATCGGAGAGAAAGTAGTGATTAAAATAGAATTAGTAATTAAACTATATATATTAACCTAGGGTTTTAGAGGGAGGACGACCAGAATGTCCAGCAGCCTCTCTTCTTTTTTCTCTAGTTTTGAATGTGTTTTTCTTGTCGTCTTCAACCTTGAAGACGCGGGGATTTTATATTTATACAGTTTAACCGTTTTCTTTATTTTTCTTGTCTCTAGCTAATCTTGCTTATTCCTAGTTAAAGCAACTAGGTTATGATTCTAAATTATTCTGTGACATCTAAATCGTTCTTCTCAATTTCTATGTTTGCATATATTTATTCTCTAAAATACTTGAATATATTTCATATTATGTTTATGTCTGATCAACCTAGATTTTAATATGAAACAATCATTGTTTTTTGTTACGGTAACTTTTTTGGGCCATTTACGGACCAAGAAGATCGAACTAGATAAACTAGCACTGAATGATCTATCGCGAACTAGACCTGAGTATCTTTAGTAGAGAATAATATTTAGGTTGAAGCCCCGATTGACAACCGAGGTGCCGAGGCTTAGGATTGTCTTCCCCTATTCAACAATCAATCAATTTTAGTAAACCCTTTAACTAGCAAGGTGCTAGTTGATTAGGATTCATCTCTAAGTGTACCTGATGTGGTTTTGATACAGGAGGGAAGTATGAGTCAAAAAATTATTTAAATTATAAAATAAAATAAATATTAATACAAACTTATTATTAATTCACTTATATATTTTAGTTTAAAGAATAATATATATATGGATAATGGATAATGTGGATAATTAAACATGCAAAACCATATCCATATTATTTACCGTGGATAATAAATATTTATATCCATAACCATACCATTTATCAAGGGATACTATAAATGGATAATTAATGGATATGGTTGGTGTGAATATTCATTATTATCAAATTCACTGCCATCCTAATTCCGGTAGTTCCAAACATTCATGATTTCTCGTACAAATAATGGAAATAAAATATTTAAAAATAATATTAATTAATTAAATAGATAAGTAAATCATTAAAATAATGATTATTAATATATGTCATTAATCATTAATCTCACAATTATTAAAAATAATTATTTTTAATAGCAATTATATTGCAAATATATATATATAAGGTTTTGATTCAAGTATAATTCCGTTTGAGCATTGTCGGGCTTTTAAAGGGGGCGACACTCTTAGCGTGGTTTTCTCCATTCTCAAAATTAGAATTCGAGACCATAATTAAGAGTGAACAAATTTTTTACCACACGAACATATTGGAGGTACTATTAATGAGTACCTTTCCAAGTAAAAGTTACAAGAAATAAATGAGATATTCTGTTATATTTCTTTCTTTACTCAATTATTATGGCATGTCATTGTCAATTTTTAGGCTAAGATACCTCCTAGCTACCTAGTATTTTCTGGCCAATGTTGGTTGCAAATATAATTTCTTTAATCTTTCCCTCGCTTTCTGAAAAAAGAAGAAGAAGAAGAAGAAGAAAAAGAATTCACAGAATTTGGTAGCCAAACAAGCCAGAAACATTCACGATTTTCCGTTCAGAATAAAAAACTCCGAAAAACAAGATGTCGAAATGCTTTTCTTACACTACTACGCGCAACTCATTTTACCGGTACTCCTTCACCAAATCCGGCCTCAAATCATGCACCACCGATCTCGGCGACGGCACGATCATGCATTGCTGGGTCCCAAAGACCCACATCCAATCCAAGCCCACGCTTCTCCTCATCCACGGCTTCGGCGCCAACGCAATGTGGCAGTTCGGTTACTTGCTCCGCGTTTTCAAGTCCAAGTTCAACCTCTACGTACCTGATCTCCTCTTCTTCGGCGACTCCTACACGACCCGACCCGAGAGAACCGAGGCTTTCCAGGCCCGATGCGTCATGGCCCTCATGGAATCCCAGAATGTTAAGTCGAAGATGGATGTGTTTGGGCTCAGCTACGGTGGGTTTGTGGCGTACAGTCTCGCGGCGCAGTATAAGGATCGGGTGCGGCGCGTGGTGCTAGGGTGCGCCGGGGTGAGCTTGGAGGCGAAGGATTTGGATTCAGGGATGGTTAGCGTGAAGAGTGTGGAGGAGGCGGTTGAGATTCTGCTGCCGCGAGTTCCGGAGAAAGCAAGAGAACTGATACGGCTGTCGTTTTATAAACCCCCGCCGAAATTGCCCTCTTGTTTTCTCAACGATTTTATTGAGGTCAGTACTCTTTATTATTACATTGATTATGTTTGTTTTTCAGACCTTGTGTACGTAGAGTTGAAGAAATGCAAATTCGTGCTTGATCGTTAAAAATTAGACCTTGTTGATTCTGCGAACTAGAAATCAGATCGATTTGCTACTTTAGTTTTATTTGCAATGGGTACGGGAATACTTGTAATTACATGTATAACAATTTGAATCGTGGGAGTAACATCAACTCAAAAAATGTGATGAACTGTATCATTGTTGATTTGAAGTATAATTGTTATAGACAGAGTATGTTCTGAGATGGGTATTGATATGAACAACCAATTTGTGAGAGGCACTTTTTTGAGGTTGGTTGATGCAGTTATACAAGCAGTTTCCTTGTCCTGTTCTTTATCACCAAGCCAGAACTGTCTTTAGAGTGATGCTGCTGTTTTGTGCCAGTATTTTGCCTTGGACAACATAATCAATTTTCTGATCATTAAGTTTATTAGAAAAAAAATGCTTTAAGGGTTACAGCTCAAGGAAACAGTTTCTGTTCTATATGATGCTACTTGATGCATTTCTTTCTTCGATGTTCCATTGTGAATTGCTGTGAGGAATTTACTATGTTTGAAATCTCTGTTGAATTTGGTTGTCCGGGCAGGTGATGTGTACAGAATACCGTCAAGAGAAGAAAGAGTTAATTGAGGCATTACACAAGGATAGAAAGCTGGCTGATCTTCCAAAAATATCCCAGGTTCTATAATCAGCATACGTACATGTATTCATTTTCAAGCTTGACCTACACTTTTTTGAGCTGCTTTTGAAGTCGTTTCTCCTTCAATTTAGCCTACACTTATAATCTGGGGAGAAGCGGACCAGGTCTTTCCAGTTGAATTGGCACACAGATTAAAAAGGTTAATTTGCTGAGCTGTCTTTCAAGTTTTTCATACATTCTTGCACAAGGAGCACTGTAACATAAATTTCAATGAGTCTGATATGTACTATGTTGCCCTTTTTACTTCCTGAACTATGTATCTGTTTAGCAGTCAATTGAGATCTGTTTAGTTTGTGATCATGCCTTTGATTTCAAGATCATCTATATTTTACCTTTGCAGGCATATTGGGGAAAATGCAGAATTAGTAATAATGAAGAATGTGGGTCATGCACTCCATGCGGAAAGGCCCAAAGAGTTCCACAAACATGTGAAGTCCTTCCTCATGGATCCACTTCCTCCAGCTAAGCAAGGGAACTGCAGCAATGGCCGTGAGGCAGAATGAAATACCTGTCAAACGTGATGCACAGAGTTTGGAGTTTGTGGTTTCTCAGTTGAGCCTACATTTGACATGCCCAGGATTGCAGAGAAATGTAAAATATATGAAGGTACTCATATCTACATGTATGAGCATGTTCTATTATCTCCTCGTCTTTGTTGGAGTCAACTTGAGGTCATTGAAGATTTTTCTCAAGTTCAACTTTGTCATAAGTTTTGCTCTGCAAAAGATGAGAAATTGTTGCACACATTTATATACATATTGCATTGTACATAAAGATTGTCACTGAAGTGAAGTTATATGATATCCATCGTGGATGAAACTCGGGATTAAGCTGTATTGCTTGAGTTTGATTCACCAAACTTTTAAACAAGTTTGAATTTTTTAAACAATTAAAAAGACTAAATTGAAGAAATCTAATTGAATGTTGATTCTTGGACTAATAACAATAATTGTAATTTGTATTTACAATAATCTTACATGTCTAGCATTGACTTTTGCTGTCTGATTCGTTTTTCGTTGGTGTTCAGCCCTCGTAAATTGTTTATCTAAATTTCTTTTTTTAATTAGTATAGTTTATATCTTACAAATATTTAAAACTGTGAGCTTTCACCTTCAAATTTCATTTGCCAGACAACTTGATTCAATATGATCAACAGCACAGAGGTTCTTCTTTATTCACTCTGTTTTGAAAAAAAACTTTAGAAGTTGAGATTGTCCTCTTTATTTTTCATTGAATATTACACATTTACAGAGCATTAAGAAAATGTTTCATCAGTGGAAAACTCAATGCTTTTACTTTTTGAATACCTTGACTGCTTGAACTTATTGTTCTAGATTAATTCCTTTATTTAATTTCATTTTTGCTCCCTTATTTCATAGGGCATGGCAAAGTTGAACTCTGGTTTAAAATGTGAAATCTAAATCTGCATTGTGGCTCTTAGATACAAATAAATGCCTTATATATCTAATTGCTTCACCTTTATTCCACTCAAGTTCAACGTATATAAATTACTTAGTTTGATCTGCTTACAACTTTTCCTTTCCATCACAAAAGTCTCTGTCTGTTCTATTCCCTCAAGCTGTTGCTCCAATGAAAATTATTAGGCCACACAACACCCCCAGCAGAACCTTCCCTGGAAAATCATACTATAACATTAGATGTTATCCATCAAAGAATCAACAATGAGTTGGAAGCTTTCAATTTCTTGCATCTTTTCTTGCACTGTTTTATTTTCTTCCATTTGATGCTTTCACTTTATAACTTGTGCCTTTTTTCCCATCAGAAAGAAGGCAACTTTATCCACCTAATACAAATACAAAACTGGCATATTCTTACCCCTTTTTTTTATCAATTATTGTCCACTCTCATCCATTTTATGACTGAGCATCAGGTGCCTATCTACTTAGCATATAATTTCTTTAATTATGCTATCATAAAATACAAAAAAACTTTAACAGCTAAGACTCTTTCTTTAATGATTTAAAAAAATGAAAAATGAAAAATGAAAAATGTAAATGAAGGACTTACATGAATATTGTATAGAACTAGAGTTCCAAAACACTCCTTGATCTGGGATATAGGTATTGCAATCTCCAGTGGTGTTGATTCCATTGCTGCACAAGCATAGAAAGGAATTAACCGGCGGAGCATAACCGCAAACACCACCACTGTTCTCACAAGTTCTGCACTTATACTCCATGTAAGAAGCATCTAGAGCTCCACTTTTGTACTTCAATTCCACTCCATATTGCCAATGGTTAGGGTCTGTTGGGTAATCTTGAAGCGACACTACTGATGCATACCCCGTGCATTTCAGCTTGTGGAGATCAAGTTCACCTTTGCTGTTAAAATTAGCCAGGGAGTACACACAACAGGTGTTAGTAGGTGGGAAGAGCGGGAAGCCAAGACCTGTCACGGACGGACACGTGTATATCGAGTCGCAAAGGTGAGATGAGGAAGCGTCGCAAACGGGTGAGCCATTGATGGTGAGAGAGGAGGTTGGGGGTTGGCAGGAGAGGAGGAGGAAAGTTGACGAGCCAAGCTGGAAGGGGCTAGCCCAGTCTAGGCCTAAGTTGGGCGATGCTTGCATTGAGGTGCATGTGGACATTGATGGAGGAGTGATGATTAAGGTGGAGGTGGTGTAAGATATGGATGTGATGGGGTAAGAGCCTGTGTGGGTGGTGAGGAGGAGCTGATCTCCAGATGGTGCACAAGCTATGTAAGGACCAAAGGCCGGTGAGCCGCAGCCACGGGCCGTGCCGAAGGGGTACTTGAGCTGTAAGGATCCACATGTAGGGTGGCACGGCTGGTCTAGGGCTAATGTTTGTTGGGCGAGTAGTAGTAATAGAGTGATAAAGAAGGAGAAGAAGATGAAGGAGTGAGGAGTTTCCATTGGCAAAGTTTGAACTTTGAAGTTTAGTCGGTGAAGGAGAAAGGAAAAGGAAAAGGAAAAGGAAAACGGTTATGAGCTTAGGTAAGGCCTTTTTTGTATGTTTTGTAGGTGACAAGAATGATTTTGACGTTTTATGTGATGCAATATGAATATGTTTCATGGTTAGCAAGGTAAAGTTCCTCAAGGGCGAGGAAATTTGAGTTTTTAGGTGAGCTCCATCAGGTGGAATTAATATGTTGAAATTATATTTCTATAATAGTGAAAAACATAATAAATGGGGTGAGAGAGGCTCGAACTCTCGACCTCAGGATCACTCAGAAGCTATGAGACCTACGCGCTAGCCAACTGCGCCACCACCCCTAGTTGCTATTAGTTAAACATTTTATTCTTTAATCATATTAATAAAAATGTGGCACAATTTCATCACACTCTACTACTCTAGTACGCAAATTCGTCCGCGATTTGAGAATTGACACATGGAACATTAATCAATTAAGTTATCGTCTCTAATACTATTACTATTACAATTACATCACAACTATCTATAAAATGGAATGGGATATTCAATAGTACCGTGGTCTGTTGAACACGGTCCCAATTCAATACTCATTTTTCTTGTAAAAAAAATCTTATTTATTGCTTACGGCTGACTAAATATAATAGTCACGTATTTAGTTACGTACTTATAAAATATTTTTGATTAAATTCCTAAATAATTAATATAATTTCTGTATTTGTAAAAAAAATACAGGCGTGACTTTTGTTTTAAGATTATAGTTTTATCATTTAGATTTGATTTTTTTATCGTGTAAGCTCGTTTTTTACCATCTAGGTATGAGCTTTACCATTCTAATGCTCATTTTTACCATTTAAACTCATTTTAATCTATTTAATGCCCGTTTGAGACTTCCTAGGTCAAATTTTTACCGTTTTGACATTTTTACCCGGTTTTACTATTGTGTATCACTTTTGTACCATTAGTGTCTGTTTTTTACCATGCATGTCCATTTTTAACCATTTAGGGTCGAGTTTGACCATTTTTAACCATTTACCATTTACCATCAATTTTTGACCATTTAAACCCAATTTTTACCATGAAGGTTCGTTTTTACTATTTCTTCTCAAAATTTAACCATTTAGCCTGATTTTAACTACGTAAGGTCGTTTTTCTTACCTTTTTGCTAGATGATGACCATGTAGGATCGATTTTGACTGTGAATATTTATTTTCCCATTTTGGCTCAATTTATGTCATGGGGGTGGATTTTGATTATTTAGGGTTTTGAGTTTTGACAATGTAGGCTTGTGTTTTTATTTATTTATTAGATTTTGAACAAATTCTAAACATTTAAACTAAGTTCTTACTGTAGAAGCTTGAACCTAATCATTTATTCTAAATTATAGACAAAATTTATAGCCATCTTTTACTACCTTAGCCCTAATTTTGATATTTTAAACTCCATTTATACCTTATTTCGACCAACAAGACTAATTTTGACTATATAGGCATGTTTGTTACCATTTATGTCTAATTTCGACCAAATAAGGGAGCATTTAGCCCGATTTTAACTTTGTAAGTAAGGTATTTACCATTTTTTCTTTATTTATAAGGACCAATTTTGATGATTTAGGCTTGAAGCATTTTGAGCATGTAGGCCTAGTTTTTACAATTTAAGATTTTTTTTGAAAAGAATATTATGATTTCTAGTGGGAAAATTTAGAAAGATCTAAAAAATAATAATGTAAAGTAAAAAAGCACATATCCTAATTTCTAACCTAGAAGAAAAAACGTAGAGAGTAAAATTTAAATTGTAAGTCCCTTGTACAGTCAAAATGGTAAATATGTAGTTTAAATATAAGGTCAAAATCGATAAAAAAAAGTTAAAAAAAGAAGAAGCCTACGGGGATGAAATTAGGTCTCAATGGTCAAAACCAAACAAAAGAAGGTAAACAACGAGCCTATATGGTTAAAAGAGGTAAAAAACCAAGCATACATATTTTTAAAAAAAATTCTTAAATGGTAAAAAATGGGTAAACAGATGGACCTAAATGGTCCAGCCTAAGATGAATTGGTAAGATTTGGCTTTACAAAGTCAAAATTGGGCCTACAATGTCAAAACTTGGTCGTAATCGAGTTCACATAGTCAAAATCGAACTTTGATGTTCAAAACTTGACCTAGATGGTCTAAGCCGGACTTAAAATTGTGAAAATCGAGCCTTAGTGTTTAAACTCGAGACAAGGTAAAAATCGAATCTTAATGGTAAAATTCGAGCCTAAATGGTCAAAACTAGGCTGGATATATATATATAAATGGTAAAAAAACTGCATAATTGGTCAAAATCGAGCTTAAATCGTCAAATCGTGTCTGGATGGTTAAAATCAAGCATAAATGGTAAAATTCGGGTATAACTAGTTAAAACTGGGCCATAAAAACGTGAATAACGAGCTCACGTGGTCCAACTAGTCATTTGCAGTCAAAATCGAGCCTAAATGATCAAAATTGGGTTTGAAAAGTTAAAACTGAGTGTAAATAGTAAAAACAAACTTATATGATCAAAGTGCGCCTAAACCGTCAAAACCGGAACTAAATTTATACCAGTAGGGATTCAAACGCAGATTCGAATCTCTGTCTATCAATAAAAGAACTAAAAACAGTAAAAAATAGTAACCTAGGGCGTCAAATATAGCCGGATTGTTAATTTGGTTACGGCAGGGACTAAAATTGGAAGAAGTTGTGAACATACCAAAATCGAAGCAAATAATAATAATTGTGGCCCTGACCCATTTTAAATTTGTGAAAAATTAGTCCATCCATTTTATTTGTGACATAAAAATAATAAGAAGAAAACGGTAGTTTCAAAATCCAACCCTAATTCTTCATTAACAATTAAGAAATTAAATTACAATGGAATTGTGATAGCATTGAAATTCTTAACGATAACAATAATAACAATTTACGGTGAGAATGGTATTAATTAATGATAAATTTAAATAACTCAATTAATTATGAATTAATTATATATATTAATTAATGAGCCTTAAGTAGACGTAACCACTGTCATTCATTTTCCCTTAATAACAATAATTACATTATTAAGTTTTTATATTTTATGTCATTTTCCTTTTAGTGCTATAAGAGGTGGAAACGTTCTCGTGAATGTGAACAATTTTTTTGTGTGGTATTTTTTCCCTATATATTTTAATCGATTCTACACATAAACTAGATGCAAAATATATGCAAAGTGGGCAAAAAGAGACCATTTTAAACAGAGTTTTTGTTGTAATAGATAATCAGTGTTTGAGATCATGTCATTTTTGTTGTCGATTCAAGTTACGAAACAAAAGAAATTGAAGGTTTATTTTGTGCTTTATATAACGTAATTCCACTAATTATATTATTGTAAGTTTTCTTATAAGCTATTATTATCAGTTTCCATATTGATTTCGAATACTTCAAAATTCTTTTATATAATTTCATGTATGTAATTGTAAGCTAGACATGTTCTTTTATAATTCTAAAAGGAATAAAATGAAAATTATATATTTATTTTATGGATTATATTGTTTATGTTGGTGTTAATTTGGAATTTCTTTATCGAGATTACAAGATTTATAAGAAAATGAATAAATTATT
The DNA here is from genome assembly GCA_002752925.1 of Viola pubescens var. scabriuscula. Classification (NCBI taxonomy): domain Eukaryota; kingdom Viridiplantae; phylum Streptophyta; class Magnoliopsida; order Malpighiales; family Violaceae; genus Viola; species Viola pubescens. The sequence continues at coordinate 16,710 of NBIL01039295.1, forward strand.
TAATTTAATGATCAAATAATTTATGCAATTACTTAATGAATATCATGAACTTAAATAATATTTTAGGTTTATAATGTACTTAGCGCAAATTTATATTTAAATTTAAATATTTTTGATATATCATTTTAAATTAATTAACTTTTAAATAAAAAGTAAACATAAAATCGCACATCGCCTGGGATTTTTTCTAGTAAATACCAACATACTTAATTAATGTATACTTTAACTTTTAAGGTCTTTTTGTTTTGGCTTTTTTTCCTGGATATAATCACATTCGAGCATTGTCGGACTTTTAAAAAAGGGTGATTCTTCTAATATAATTTTTTCCATTCTCAAGACTCGAACTCGAGACTTTAGTTATAAGTGTATTTTGGCTTTTTCTTGTCTTTTTCTCTCTTTTCTTTTTTGAAAAAAGAAAAAAAAAGTATTCCAATCTGTTTCTTTGAGGTGGGCTCGGAGCTCCAAGTAACAACCATATTATCAATTTAATCGTCTACCTTTTTTATTGGGTATAATTCCACGAGTGATCGTCAGGGTTGTTCATGGACTGGGTATTCTATCTATTTATATTTTCAGTGTGGATATCCATTTTTATCGGTTCCATTCAGGATATATACCTTTTTACTCAATTTAATCAAGTACTTTTTTAATCAAATACCTTGTATTAAATCGGATCAGCTTGGTTCTGTTAATCATTTTTTTTTTTTGCTTTTGCATTTTTTCTAATTATAAATTACCATTTATTCTTTTTTTTCCAATAAATATATAACACTTGAATTTATATTTACATTTTTTTAGAAAAAAAATTATTAGCCTTTTCAAGAACCTTTATTAAAAAATAATATTAATTTTATTATAAAATGAAGAATAGTAGAAACTTTTGTATTATAAATTATCAAAGTAAGTTAAAAAATGTGAAGTTATAAAATACATTTATCACATATTCGACCTATTTCAAAATCAAGTATAATAAGTAGCACAAATATAAATTTATTTCGGGTCGTTACTAATAGTATCGCTCGGACAACCTAACTAGTTCCATGCTAATTCAACACACACACACCCACCCACCCCACCCCCCGCGTACATATGACATCCTTCATTCCCAATTGATTTTTGTTATGTATACCGTACTGAATTAATTCGGATTCGAGGCTTATAAAATCCTTACAGACGACTCACAACTCCCCAAAATTTCATTAAAATTTTAGCTCTTACGTTCCCAAAGGTTTGAACTCTAAATCAGAAGAGATCTTAGCCATCTCTTAGGTTTCTTCTTAGCGGATTCATTATAATGTAATTGTCACTCCAATTCATAGAAATTGTTCACAATTATCCCATAATCTACGGAACTAAGGCTGCGTTTACTTACGAAAATATTTTTGTTTGAAGATATTTCAGTTTTCTAAAATTCTGTTTCACAGCTACAATACGTTTTCTGTTTTCCAGCTTTCATTTTTCAGCTATAGAAAACTCGAAAATCGTATTCGGTAACAACTATTTCTTTCTTTTTTGAAAAACGAAAACTATTACTTTTGTTAAATCAATTTGATTTTAATTAAAAAATAATACTAATGTCTTTTTTTTTTAGATTAATAAACTAAATAGTAGCCCATTTTAAAATATGGTTAATATATTCACGTCTAAATTCAAAAGCACAAGCCATTTAGGGGCTGTTTAATTTTTGTTGGAAATTTTTTCAAAATGCGTTTCACAACAACATTTTCCATTTTGGAAAATTTTCCAGTTTTTCAGAATTAACACTACAAATTTAGAAAATTATGGAAACGCCATATTAGAAGTTTTCCAAATTTTCCTCTTCTCCCGCTCAACCGATCCATATTGTTAATCTAAAAAAAGAAACATTGTTATTTTAGACATGTCTACCCTCGTAATTTTGATATGTTAAAAATTTGAAGTTTTCCAAATTGTTAATCTAAACAAGAAACATTGTTATTTTAGACATGTCTACCCTCGTAATTTTGATATGCTAAATCTATTCATGTTAAAGATCAAATATAAATATCATAATTCCGTTCATGAAAATAAAATACATATAAAATAGTTTTGGATTATTTGTTACAAGACGTGAATACTACAAGTTTGAGCATTCAAAACATACTTAATTTAACTTGTTACTTCTTCATATTCTAACAATTATTATAATTAGCCCACAATTGATCTGCAATATCTTTTCTAACCGCATTCATTAGTTGTTGTTGGGACATATCCACTTCAAAACTTTCTTGCGTCACAGTAGCTCTATTCTCGTTTAAATTTTGCTGATCTTCTGTATCATATTCTGTGAATAGTCGATCAGCTCTATCTTCCATTTGAATAAAGTTGTGTAGTGTACAACAAGTTAGAGGTATTAGAATGGACTTTAAGATTGGAAATCTAGCATTCAGAACACCAAAAGCCCTTTCAATCACATTTCTCAAGGACGAATGTCGATAGTTAAACAATGCATATTTTATTGTTATCCTTCCTCGTCCATGAAAATCATTTAAATGATACCATTCACCACAATAAGGAGCTAAAAATCTAAGAATATTTGGATAATCAGCATCAACTACATAATAGTAGCCTGCAAAAGATTCTTTACAATCAGACATTTGTAGTAAACCATTAATGTAACAGTTAATAAATATTGTTATGAATTACAAAAATAATATTTTACCAGCTGCAAACATAGGAAAACTATTATTTTGTCTTGTCAATGCATCAAGAAAGACGTGTGAATCATTAGCTGTGCCTTCCCAATCAGTATACATGATGGTTGCCGGAACCGTAAAAAATAAATTTATACAATCTACCATGCAGCGATTAATTAAAACTGTAGCAAAGTGGTAAAAAGGATCGTTCCGCAGAGATTTCTAGACAATTTTAATTCTATAAATAACCAAACGTAACAGTGGTTCAAACTAGTAAAAAGGGGGCTTTTGTAGCAATTAAATAATTAATTAAACAAAAGTAACAGAACAGTAATACGAGATGATCGTGGAGATATCAGTGACAAATAATTCCCGGTAAAGACTCAATTCTAGGCTATGATTCCTGTATGTTGATCATT
>NBIL01039366.1:0-12206 GCA_002752925.1 Viola pubescens var. scabriuscula
TTCAGCTTCTAACTCAAGATCTACATCAGGGGCATGCTGTATATTGCTTGGTACTGTTGACTCCTTCTCGATAGTGAGATGGGAATTGATGCGCCCTGAAAGTTGCTTGGTACTGTTGACATTGTGCTTGGGATTAGGTTTTGTTTGAGGAGGGAGGCGGCCTTCATTTCTCAGTTCCTTGATCTCTGCAGTAACATATCCCATCTACTATTGCATGTCTATAACGACAGTGGTGACTTTTATAATTCAATCCTCATTAAGAGAATTTGTGATTTGCTCTTGCTGTGTTTGGTTGGGATACTATTGCGTATACTGAGAATTTGGTCTTGTCTGAAAGTGCTGAAGATTGAAGGGAGGTTGACTCTAGTTTTGGTTCTGGTTTGGTTGGATGTTGGACAAACTGAAATTGGGGTGCTACCTCCATCCCGGGTTGTAAGTGTTGGAGTAAGGATCTAGTTTCCTAGGGGTTCCATTATAGTTACCATGAGCATTAACATGGAATTCTTTAGGGCTATTGGGACAGACAACAGTAGGGTGATCTTGAAGGTTACATAAACTACAGGCTTTGACTTCGACAGGTTGTTCGGTAGACATGGTCTGTAAGAGGTTGGTGATGGTATTGAGTTGCGATGAGTTGAGGGTGAGTTGAGTTTCTATTGTGGCTACTCTAACGTCACTAGTTAGTAGCACTCGTTCAGATGGCTTCACTGCAGATGGTGTGAAATCACAGAAGGATCCTTGACTAGTTGAGTTGAGATGGGCTTTGTCATTCTCCTTCATCCCTTCGTAGAAACACAGGATCAAGGAATGATCTGCTAGGCCATGAGAGGGGCATAGAGTCTGCATTCGCTTGAATCTCTTATAATATTGATGAAGGTTTTCATCATCTTTCTATTGGATAGAGACTAACTCCTTTCGGGCAAGACACATAGATTACTCGAATAGTCCATGAAGTGGAGGAAAGACACACTTAGGGCAAGACGTACAAGACACTTGCCGGATTTAACCCTAATTAGTTGTTTATTCTAACCGGATTGGACCAATGATAAGAACGACCGTAATTACTCATGTATAATTCTAGGCTGGTCTAACCATAAATTAAACATAAGCAAATTGACATGTAATTAATAAACAAGTAAATACAAGTTTTGAAATTTATGAAGAACGTTTAGACCTCACAGTTGTGTTAATCGTAACTTTTGATGATCTTTACCAATAAAAGAGAATTTAGGTACGCACAAACATAATTAAAAAAAGAAGAGAAAGTAAAAATAAATATTATAAAGTATTAAGAAGAAGAAAAAAGGAGAAACACTGCTAAATGCAACAGCTCTCTAAAGTCGGAATAAGAGTTGCAGTAAAAACCGTGAGTAAAGCCTACAAAAATAATAACCCTAAAATCCTATATATAATAGTCATCAGTCCTACTTATAGTAGAACTGGCCTTGTAATAAATGCTCCATGATGAGCTAGACGTGAAATAGGAGAGACTGCAAAAGTTGCGAACTTTTCATTTTTTGACGCGCCTGTGACTTGGGCTCCACGTCACTGGGGTAAATACGCATCAGGGGCATGAGGGCAACGCACTCGTCCAAAGATCCATCAAACAACGCACATTCCTGATAAATCTCTCCTTAAGTCCTTATCTGCAAAAAGTAAGTAAATAGACACTAATCAGAAGCATATTGATCTGAAGTGGACAGGAAAGAGAGAATAATCCGTATAATAAATGCACACTATCACTTTCTTACTAACATTCTTTACTAAGTGGAGTATTGGTTTACTAGCTATTATGTGAGACGAAGCCAGAGAATTTATCCACTAGGGTCACTAAGTTTCTTTTTAGTTTGTTAAAAATAATTCGTATACTTAAAATTTGAATTAGTATAATAAAAAATTATAAAAAAGATAAACACTACAAAATAAAATTAACTAAAGTTTTTAAAATTATAATTGATATACTAAAGTTTTTAAAATTGTAACTACTATATAGTAATAACATGTATGTATGTACTTAGTGTTAGTAAAAAAAATTTAATAGCATTGCTCATGCATAAGATTGTAATTATTTAGTTATTTTTCATGCTTAAGTAAAAGATTTTACTTAAAATAAATTTGAAAGATTTTTTTTTATACTACAAATTTAAAAGATGTTTGATTTAAGATTAAGTATTGAAAATTTTAAAATTAAATTTAACTATTTGGAAACTTTAATCATCTTGAAAATATTATATAAAGAATATATCTATAAAAATGATATAACTACTATATAGTAATAATATGTATCTATTTAATGTTAGTAAGAATAAATCCTAATATCATTACTCATGCATAATTGTAATTATTTAGTTGTTTCCCATGCTTGAGTAAAAGATTTTACTTTAAATAAATTTAAAAGATATTTTTTTACCTACAAATTTAAAAGATGTTTGACTTAAGATTAACTATTAAAAAATGTAAAATTAAATTTAACTACTTGGAAGGAAACTTTAATCATCTTGTAAATATTATATAAAAATATAATATATCTAAACAAAAATGATATAATTATTATATAGTAATAATAACATGTATGTAATTTAGACCTAAGCACGAGTCGAGTTGAGTTGAGTTGGGCTTGGACCCATGCCCAAAATTCCCCCAAATGAGCTTTTTTAAAAAAATTCATCGGTCGAAGCCCAACTCAGCTTAAGATGGGCTCGGCCAAGCCTATGGGGCTAGCCCACTGTGTCTAACAAAAAAAAAATTGTATAAGTATTAAAGTATCGAATACGACTAACGAATTTGACACAAATATGTGAAGTTTTTTTAAGTATTTGTTCGTTATAGGATGATGATTAGATTTAGAGTCTCAAAAGTTTTTTGACATGGTTCTTTCTTACCTGGATTTATTAGGCAAGTATAAGCCTTAGTGTATTACTAATTTACTCATTTCATGACAGTTCTTTTTTACAACAATATAATTATTTTCTTATTACGTAGTAAATTGAACAATGAACATATGTCTACGATATTCTTTAATAACACCACATCTTAAACTAATGACCAATGCTAATATTACTAATATATGCTTGATATTAATGACATAAAACAACCCTGGACTTTAAAAAATTAATTAATCGCAACCCTGAATTTATTTTTTGTTTAATTACAACCCTGAACTAGCGACTTAATGATAAATTCCACCCCTGCCGTGAACACTGACGTGGCAGTGACGATGCCCATTATGTGCCAAGTGTACCGCCACGTCGACTATCCACATATGTAGACATCCACGTCACCATGCCGCGTGGCTGTGGGACCCACCCCCCATGGTTAGGAAGGTTAGTGGGGAGTGGGTCCCACAGCCACGTGGCATGGTGACGTGGACATCTACATACGTGGCAGCCACGTGGCGGTACATTTGGCACATAACGAGCATCGTCGCTGCCACATCAGTGTTCCGTCACGGCAGGGGTGGAATTTATCATTAAGTCGTTAGTTTAGGGTTGTAATTAAACAAAAAATAACTTCAGGGTTGCGATTAATTAATTTTTTAAAGTCCAGAGTTGTTTTATGTCATTATGCCTTTTTAATAACTAATAATGGTCTAAGTTTATATGTACGGTGAATTGATGACATAACTAAGGTTGTAAGAATTGTATCGAGCTCAGAGTTGGTCAAGCAAAATATTGAAAGATTAATTCAAGGTACAATTAATTTTTATACAATATAGTATACAAATATACATAAATGATTGGTTTTAGCATAAGTGTTCGTCTAGTGGTAAACTAATATATCATATCCTTCACCGAGGAGACATAGGTTCGAAATTCATGCTTCCCCTCCTAATACTTCTAATAAATTTAAAGATATTTTTTTTACACACAAATTTAAAAGAACTTTGTCATATGATTAACTATTGAAAAATTCAAAATTAAATTTAACTATTTGGAAAATTTAATCATCTTTGTAAATATAATATATCTATACAAAAATAACATACATATAGTAAAATATTATTATCATTTAATTTGTGTCAATTTTTCCACGGTGAAGTAAATATTTAGAGTAATTATTCTCTAAATATTAAATTGTACCTCAATAATTTGTGTCAATTTTTCCACGGTGAAGTAAATATTTAGAGTAATTATTTTCTAAATATTAAATGGTGAAGTAAATATTTAGAGTAATTATTCTCTAAATATTAAATTGTATCTCAATGACTGATATTTTTTTTCAATTTTATGAGTTTATTTTAATAAAATTGAAATAAATTTATCTTCAAATCGGTTCGGATTAATCAATTATTCTATACTTCTCAGATTAAATATCTGATATTCAAATAAAATTTCAGTTCGGTTACGGATCGAATAACCTATTTTTCGGTACGGTTTACAGTTAGTTTGGAATGGATTTTCGGATTTCCGGAAACACCACCCTCACTTCCCACATAAAAATTCCAATCAAGATAAATAAATTTGACATTAATTTTATAATCACAATTATTTCACAAGATACACATCAAAGTGGATGAAGAATTGATACTCCCTCCCCTCTACACGACTATATATATATATATATATATATATATATATATATATATTACCCACTAGAACTACCCAGTATTTTTACATCAAATCTGCCTCATCAATTACCCTTTTCAAGTCAGAATTAATAATAATATTACACAAGTCATCAAACCAAACCTTTTCTGTCTTCAATGTGATGTCGGCACTCGACAGCGGCCTTCACCTTCTTGGAGATGGCTTTCCCAGTCTTTGGAGATCATACAACATCACATTGAATGCAAATAACTGTATATTGTTCATACATATTCTATACGCATCCTTGATCGGTCATAGCTTGCGCTATAGTCAGAAAAGAAGATATGACAGCTCCGTAAACCAAGGCCCTACCGAACAAGAAAAGGAGAGATTATGAGACACTAGACTAATAAATATGCTGGGAGGGAAACAAAGTGCAAACAATGTCAAGAATTGCATTCTTTAGCCTATATGGATTCAAAGTCTGTTTGTGCAATGCCTCCTAATCAACGTGACGTCAATATTACTCGGAAAACACAAGATAATATAGATTTGTGTTGAAGAATGCACCATCGAAAATCACTCTAACACAACCTGAAAGAAATGCAACTTGAAACCTAGGACATTTGCATCGACATACAAGTAGATTAAGTGACTTCCACATTCTCAGCAGAGTTTAAAAATCTCGACCACCTTATTTTTTTCATCTATCAAAGTAAACCTACAAATTTCATAACGGCATTATATCTAACCTTGTTTCTATATCAGTCAATTTGATTACACTCTACGGAGAAATTTGAAATGTAGGCCTAGAGTGGAAGGGCACTTACTCGGGGCTCTCCTTTTGGTAACCAAAGTCACCTGCTGCTTTGAGGGCTCTGTGGTATGTCTGCTTCATTGCCTCCTGCCAGTCAAAATACATAATGAATGATGTGGTCAGCTATGACCATAAAAGTCCATATAAGCTTCAACAAATGTAGATTTTCAACTGTATTCTGATGACAGAAGAAAGCGACCCAAGATTAACAATCCATAACAAGCCAAGTCAGAGCTAAACCCAAGTTATTACGCTGTACTGATGCATGAAAGGTCATCTGCTACGAAAACACAAAATTTGCTAACAATCTAGGGTTGATTTCATCATGAATGCAGAAAATTGGAGTGATGTGGTTCTTAATAAGCAGACCACATATAGTCCATCATTTTGGGCCATGACGTTAGAACCTTATATACATTCAGCCCCCAGTTTGAACATATGCATACCAACAATGAGAGAAATAGTAAACATAGCCTTACTTGCAATTTAGATTCAAATTCCTCAGGTGACCACTGTATCCCGTTCCACTCATGGTTTAATTCAAACTCCCCAGCAACAACCTGCATCAAATATTTAACACATGCATTTAATGGTGTCACAGATAAGCAAATCAAATTCTATTTTATACAATCACAGCTATCAGTGCAGAACCAAAAGTTTCTAACCCAAACTCAATAATAGCGTAGTTCTTCTCTTACATTTTTATTCTTTTACATGAAACACTACATCATTCTTTCCAACTATGTTATAGTTCAGTGAATAAAATATCATACCCCTCCAGCACCAGCTGCCACAGCAGGAGCAATGAGGATGTTGTCTTTTCTCAAAATATCAGATGCTTCAGAGGTACAGGGCATGTTTGAACCTATAAACAGAAAAGGAGGAAGTTGAAATGAAGAGCAAGATGCCGACACCAGAATGCATCATGCCAAGAGCGATTACCTTCAACTAGTATACGACAACCAGAATTAACTAGATTTATGGCATCAGTGTGATCTATTTCGTTTTGGTAAGCACAAGGAAATGCAACGTCACACCTTTCATTCCAAGGTTTTGCTTCATCATAGTACTTGGACCGAGCATAAGTCTTTGAATAATCTCTACAAATGCCACATGTATCAATGACAACCTAAAAATGAGAGACAGCAACTTGGTAGCAATAAAATGAAGAAATCAGAATCCAGACCTCAAACTTCTGTGCTGTGCTTTGATCTCCCTCAAAAATGATATCTTCATGTAATCAAATCCATCCTCATCCACCAAGTACCCCTTCGAATCTGTATCATGAGTTAAGGTAAGCATTACAAGCTTACGTAGTATTGATTTACTGTAAAAACTCAACCATTATATGGCATTTCCGCCTTCTATGGTCCTAATCCTAACTTTAAAATGATGAAAGCCAAAGAACAAATAGGTAAAGGGGCCACAACTCTTGTTCCCATGGTGTTGGCAGAAAGCAATTTTCACAGACTGGGGTGATATTAAATAAAGGTCACATGTCCTATCAACTGTAATTGTCAAATTATAAAGTATACAAGAAAAGAAACCTGCCCAATGAAAGATGGTCTCCATAAAAAACTTTTCATAACTCACCAACCAGTGATAAGTTTTGCATGGTCTCCGTGTTATTTCGATAGTGTTACGTCAAATTAAATGCCAAAAATATCTTGGTAAGACCAATCTATGTTGGAATATTACTAGTGTAGAACCTCATCACCTATTTATAATGTTCTAGTATCCAAGCTCCAAAAAGTACCAGATACTGTGATTGGAAGAGCACCATAAGCAATAAGCTTCTCTATAACATGCATCGCAATCTTTCCAGAACCACTCACAACACACCTGAACAGGAAATTCATAACAATATATTAATACTCAAGACAACGTAGAATAACCTTGAGCACAACCAAATACCACCGTGATGCAGAGGTTCCTTTATTGGTAGATGAAAAGGCTAAAAACATTTAACAAAAACCAATAAATAGCATGCATGAAATCTTCAGGTGTTTCTTAAATCCTAGAAATTAAACCTTCAGAAAGAGCATATCTAAGGCCGGGGATTAAGTGGATATAATACTGGATTCCTGTGCTACGCCCTCAGCTCATGGAATCTTGAAATTTACAATTAAAGTTTATTGAGAAAAGGAGGAACCTTAGTCCTTTGAGTTCCTTATTCATGTCTGCAAGTATAAGCTGGGCAAAGAAAACCTGTTGAAACATGGAGAAATTGATAAATACATGCAGATAATGCATACATCAAGGTGAATCAACTCATTGATGAATGGGTGAATAAGAACAATACAGAATTTCAGATACAGGCACACAGATGATATAGATGCAATAAAAGTGCAGGTGCAGATGCCCACACTCATACAGTGGAGGAATTGAGATGAGGCTATTATTACCAGACCATAGCCAGTAGCTTCAGTGCGAAGACTAGAGCCAGACCAAAATATCCTTGGACCTGAAAAACTTCCCTGCATAAGTGAGCATACAAGTAAAGGCATAAACATAAGTCCTCTAGCTTCCATGCCATTATAATCAAACATATAAGAATACTGTGGAGAATAGAAGTGATACAGATACAACATAGCATGGAAATTACACATTTGAGGTCCTGAAACCAACTCAAACCCCCAAGAAAATGTGAGCGAAAGCATATGAACTTGCCAGTTAGAGAAAAGAATGAAAACAAAGGGGACTTCAGAAAGGCAATTGACAGGAGTATGGACACTATGTCTAAGATGGGTACAGGTGATGAAGAACTAGCTCTCATTCTTATACCAAGTAAATTTTCCTATTGTAAAAAGTCCCTGTTTCTTTGTCTCAATCCTCATAACCTACTCCAGAAACAAATGCATAATGATACTAGAGATATCAATCAAGTGTCCCTGGAGATGCGACAGCTGATGGTCTTATTTATACCAAGGGTGATGATGAACATTCCATTCGACATCGAAGGAAAAAAAGAGAGGAGAGGAGAAACATAAAGTACCTGGAAATTACCAGCTAGGCGTCTATACTGTCCAAAAAGATATCCCATTTCCCGGGTACCAACACCCATTTCCTCTGAAGGAAGGTCCTGAAATGTGAACGAGAAGACATCAGCACGAAAAGCCAGTGATTATAGAAACAAGCAGCAAGAGCAATGAAATCTTATTTTACTAACCTTGTCAGGCCCTAGATATCTATAGATCTCATTCATGAAACTTTGACAGAAGCGCATGATCTGCCAATGTACATTTTGAGAGAAAGTAAGAAAAATTCACAATTTCCAGAAATGAGAAGGAAAGCACCATCAATCCATTATGATAGATAATAAATGTCACCTCATTATCACTTTTTCCCTTTGGATCAAAATCACTTCCACCAGCTGCTCCTCCTATCTTGTATGGTGATAAGGCGTTCTTTAATGTCTGCCATGAAAGAATTTTACATAAGTCAAGCCCATACTACGTCTGAAAGTTTTGGAGGAGACTCTAGATCAATCCTATTTTCATCGTGTTCAAAATAAAATATCTTCAGCTTAATGCCATTCAAGTAGTTTTATGTTTTCCCTACACTACTTTGGAAGCTGTCCAGTCCAATAGGTATAAATTCCATACACATCATTGATTATGATAAATGAAACAACCAAAAACAATAAAGCATGGCCCATTAGAAACTAGAAGCAATGAAGGGCACCTGGTCAAAACCAAGAAACTTGGCAATACTTAAGTTCATTGATGGATGAAAACGAATGCCCCCCCTACATGGACCCAGCGCTTGGTTAAAATGCACCCGAAAGCCCCGATTCACATGCGTCTCGCCTCTGTCATCCGCCCAAGGAACTCGGAAAAGAATCATGCGCTCAGGTTCTAGCAAACGTTCCATGATGCTGACGTAACTGAAAGTGGTAAAACCAGTTCATGAGGATAGCTGGAAACTGAAGTTTAAGATGTTTCTGCTTTTATTCAATTGAAAATAGTGAAGCACTTGATTCCTTAAGCAACTCACTGTGAATTCTTTGCGATTACTCTTTCTAAAGCATGAACAGCTTCTTGCACCGCTTGTATAAATTCAACCTCGTGGGGATCCCTTTTAAGTACTGCTTCAATGATTGATCCAGCCGTTTTTGACATAAGAGCTTCAATTTGACATAGTCAAAGAAAATATCAGAAATAAAAGATCAGGAAGAGAATCATCTACCATAATGTAAATCTACCAACCTTTGACATAAATGGGCTTATCAACAATGATCTTATCCTTGGATGCCGACTGGAGGCGTAGAGCCTCTTTATGAAGCAAGCTATTGTTATGTTCTTCTAATGCACTCATCTGCATATTCCTACTTCCCTCATTCCCATATGGATTCCTTCTATGCTTTCTACCATACTCCCTGCAAACAGAGCAGAATATCCTTGCAGTTCCTTCTTTCACATCGACATATGCCCACTTGTAGGTATCAGCCCATTCCTCTCTCCATCTTTTCACCACCTTCTTCTTCCTTTTTACAGGTTGCGACTTTGATATATCTAGATCTTCACTGGAAATTTGAGGATTCATTACCATATTCTTGACCTCATCATTGTCGTCGGTAGAATGTTCTCGTGGAGGGCCACCCATGAGAGGAGTGTTAGTGAATGAAGGGTCATCATCCCCATGACCAATTTCCAAATCAATCTCCTCTCCTAGTTCCCTGACCACTAAATGATGCCTCTGTGCTTGCTGAATCAAGTTAATATCATCCATGGCGGAATTCATCCCTATCCCACTTACTGGTAGCAACATTCAGCATGACAACCTTATGCCCACTGTAAAATCATCAGCTGTTGGTAGCCATATGCAGATGTACTTTCCAAGGAACTGACTGCCATCAAATGAAAAAACGGTATGATAATATGATGACAAAGCTGCTATTGTGATTCCTAACTTTGATGAAAGAACAAAAAGAAATGGTAACCGATGGAAAAAAAGGACTAAATGGAACTTAAAGTCAGAATATCATGTATTCGCCTACCATTCACCAAAGACTAAAGAAAACTCAATGGAACACATCTATTAACTTCATGGGCCGTACTTGGGTACTTCAGTTATTGACGACCAAACAATCCTGTTTATGAACTCAAAATCTGATGTTCATCCTACACTCTTAGCTTCTTTAACAAGCAAGGGAAGCATTAAGCAGACAGAAACACAGTACCCACTGAAAAACATCAATTCATTCCAAACATTTAAACTCGAGAAGCATTTCACAAACATGGCAGAAATGCAATAACATTAAAATCCTGTCATGCTTGATCAAAATCACAACACGCCCTCTTCCAATAACACTCAAAAACAAATTTCATAAAACAATCACCTCGCCGAATCACCTCAAAAGCGCACCACACATAACGAACCACTCAAACCCAATAATACTCGAACCCAATAAATATTAGACCAAATTCAGCATACACAGGACAAAAAACTCATAAAGTTTCAATCTTGATTAGAGCTTAAGGCTAATTTAAGATTATAAGCAATACCCAGAAACTGGGTTACGAAAAATAAAAGAAAGAAAGAAAGAAAGAAAGGTAAAGTACCTTCGCAGATAAGAACCAAGTTGGTTTCTTTGAAAAGCTTGGTTCTTTTGAGTGGACAAACTGGTTCCTCTTTTTAGGTTAGTTTAGTAATAAGCGAAGCAATATTAGAAGGATAGTAAGATCAAGACAAGAGTGAAAGACATTTGTTCTTGGTGATGAATGATTCTGTCTTGGCTGTGTAGACATTATTGTAGGAAGTACGTTTTAGATGGAACGAAATAAGAATAAAAACATGTCTTTTATGTTTATTGGTATTTTAAAAAATTTAAGCTGTTTTTATTGCTCCATAAACCATTCCATTGGTGGACTTCTTTTTAAATTGAAAACAATCGCAAAGGGGTAAAACTGAATTTTTCTTCAATTTTCTCCCAGGGAAGTGAAAGTTTATCCAATTTCGTCATTTTTTAATTATTTTGTAATACTATTTTATTATTATTTATTCTAGGTGATGTTATTCCTACATTCAAAATTATTACTCTCACATTCTTTGCTTAGAATTTTACTATACTACTGGTTCTCATTTTATTTTTTAATTATATTTTATAGTTAATATAAATTTTAATATTTAAATTTAAAATATTATATTACCTATTAATAAAAAATTCAACAACAAAAATATTAATGAAACTAACACTAGACTTGCTTTAAAAAAAAAACAACAAAAACAATTAAATTTAAAATTATTTTAAATGTCCTTTGTATAATGATCTTGTAATGTTTTGATTAAAAAAAATCCCTATGATGTTAAAAAAAACCAATGAAGAACATGGTTGTCGAATTAAGCAGATATGGGGCCACCCAGAGTAGGGGATTTTGATTCTTTTTCTTTAGATAGCAAGTCTAACTAGTTTTTAATAATTGGTTTAAGAGTTAAAAATTATATTTTTATAAAAATAGCTAAATGATGAGGATGGGTAGTATAGTAAAATTTTGATCTTTCAATAAAAACTACATATATCTAACTTAAGTATTATTTAGCTATTTAATTTATCTAATGAGTAAATTGAGGAGATTTTTCTTTTTTCACCTTAACACAATTTTAAGATAATTAGTGTGATAAAGTAAAAGTAAACCAATAGTGAACTGATATGAAATAAGGAAAAAAAAAGTCTCGTTAAAATATTTAATTTATTATTTTTGTGTAAATCCACCCATTTTTATAAAATAATCATTTTCCAACAAAAGGAGGAGAGGAATAGAAAGATTTCAAGTCTAAGTTCTGAAAATAAGATCTACTCATAGTAGCTTTTGCAGGCCTATTGATACGAGCGTGAAGGCTCTCGCTCACACCTCACTGGT
>NBIL01039453.1:0-12036 GCA_002752925.1 Viola pubescens var. scabriuscula
CATCCTTATCGACCAAAAATCATAATTTTCTCCATTGAAAATTGCTGGTGCTGGCAAACTTGTGCTGGTTGCCATCTGGATTTCTTGATTTTAACAAGGCCCCTTAAAGATTAACAGCGCTCCGCTACCACTTGTTGGTTTCAGAATGATCTGTTACTAAATTTTGGTGATGATAGGACAGAGGTTTTGTTGTGTTTTGATTTTCTAGAAAGCTATAGTTTTTGTTTTTCCAAGAAGATCAGATTAAACCCATAATTATTATTAGCACTAGGAACATATATATATATATTACAAACTACTGACTTAGCTAACCGACTTAGCTAACGCCATACAATACTACTAACGCCAACGCCGGTCTTATCGCCATTGACTGCTGGCGCCATACTAACGCCGCTGCTCTACTGTCATGCTAACGTCAACGCCAGTCTATCATCATGCTAACGCCAACGCCATTACTCTTGATTCATGCTACCGCCATCATTCTTCAGCACAAAACCTGCTGAATTTCAAGCTTTCAGTGTCTCTTCGCTGCTGACTGATAATGGCAGGAAGTGGAACCTTTCCCTTTTGAATTCCCTATTCTCACCAGATGATCAATCGACAATAAAATCAATTCAGGTAGGGGGGAGTAGTGCGCCTGATAAGCTTGTGTGACATTACGATAAAAATGGAGAATACAATGTCAAGTCTGGCTACAATCTCTTGCGTGAAATTTCAGTTCAACATGATCATAGAGGTTCTTCTTTTTTGATTCCTAAAAAAGTGTGGAAGGTTCTTTGGAAAATGAGAATTCCCCCTAAAATCATTAATTTTAGGTGGAGATGTCTAAGAAACATTCTTCCCTGTAAAGAAAACCTTTACAAAAGAAGAGTGATACAAGATGCAGTATGTGAGATTTGTGAAAAAGAAGAAACTATAGAGCATCTATTCTTTTTGTGCCCGCATGCGAGAACCGCTTGGTTTGGATGTCCTTTGGGTATACTGGTTGATATTGCAGACACCTCTTCGTTCCAAAAGTGGTGGTCTAAATTGGGAGAGAGCAATCTGTCGTCTGTTGCCTTGTTGAAACTTATCGAGAGTCCTCTTGTTTTTTTGGAACTCGTGGAAAGCTAGAAATCTCAGTATTTTAGAGAAGAAGGCCCCGGTCCCGAAGGTCATAAGGATATTGTGCGATCTGTTAGCGCTGATACTAACCAGGAGCCTTCTATGAGCTCGTTGACATCGATAATGTGGATTCCGCCCTCTAATGATATTTTGAAGTTCAATTACAATGCTTCAAAATTCGCTTCATCTACGAGGGTGGGGATTGCGGTGGTTTGTATAGAACAGTTTGGCGTTGTAAGGGATGGTGTAAACTCAATTTCGTATTGTAACTCGGTGTTACAAGTTGGAGTTACTGATGCTCCAGGAATTACAACAGGATTGTTGTAGAGGTAGACTCTAAGATTCTTTTTTCTTGCCTTGCTGATCTACATTCTTTAGTGTCGTGGGAGATCCAAGCTACTATCTCGGATGTTAGATATTGTATATGGACTCTGGAAAGTGTTTAGATTAGAAAGATCGATAGAATAGCGAATTGTGTAGCTGATTGGGTAGCTAAGGCTACTAGACTTAACTTTTGTAACAAGGATTGGATTCTTAATCCTCCTAATACTCTTTCCTTGCTTATAAGGAAAGATTTTTTTGTATCTTCTGTTTCTTATCGAAGATAAGAGATGATTTAACAAAAAAAAAAAAAAAGTAGAGTATACCCTGAAGTATGTCATGAGTTCTGATATAGATCTAAGGAGAGAATTAACTACAATCAAGCTTCAAGGATTTGATTTCTATGAAGATAACTTCATAATCCAAGAAGAGAAGTCGAAGACATTAAGAAGCTTGATGAGCCGTCGAAACGCGTCAAAAATAATAAAGAAAACTTGATGCCTAGATGCACAAATAATTTGCGTAAAACGGTAATAGGGTCGAACCACAAAGATTGAACAAGTCAACCGAGATAGAGACAGTTGCTAACAAGAAAATTAATGAAAACAGGAGTAGAGGGCAAGACAAGGCAAACAGTGAGATAAATAAGATAGAATAAAGCAGAATGAATAATAAAGGTAGAATATCAAATAAAGAAGTAAAGTCAAGTGAGAGAGAGAATCTTAGCAAAGGATATTCTTGGGTTGCATCGAGGTCTAGTTAATCATCGACACGGGGATATTCTATTCTTGCGTCATAGACGTGCTATAGGAGCCAGGTACACCTGCTTTCCTTCATATGAGAAGTTACCCCAAGGTACGCTTATGGGGTAACTTTGATACTTCGTCATCCTCCCAGGCATGAGGCGGGGAGGCAATACTCAAAGCGCCCATAAAGAAGAGGAAAGACACGTCTAGGGCGAGATACCTCTCAGCTTGTCAGACTTGCGGCACCACCCTAATTGGTTACTTGTCGCAGCCAGATTAGACCAAACGACATGATGACTCCAGTCTAGGTTTCTACTCTACCTTGTAGCCTTACGTTAGTTATTACTACAAGGATGACAATAATCACAAAGGAAAACTAGGAGTTGATCAAGCTTCTAATCACCGGTCATTTCCCTTGGTTGTGGATTATCGGCCAAGAGGATCGAAGTAGACTCCTACGCAATTGCAAGCGATTGTAAATGGTAGGGAAAAAGGTCAATCAGAACCAGACCCGACTGACACTCGTGGAAACTAGTCTAGAGTTGTCTTTCCCTAATCGACTATCTGTCAGTCCCGTAAACCCTTTAACCAGCAAGGTGCTGGACTGGTAAGGCATCACCATTCCTACGCGTATATGGCCTTGGGGTGATGTTGATAAAGGAGGGAAGATAGGAGTCAAGAGGTCTCTTGATTCTATAGCAACTCTGTAGATTAAGGATGAAACATCTTTGCGACAATGAATGTATCTGATAACTCTTAGCTGCCAAGCCTCTACTAGGAATCTATCTCATATTTGTTTTACCACTTCATCAACTCTCTGCCTTGATCGAGAATACTCTCGTTTTTTACCAAGGCTGATTTACTGCTTTAGTTATTTTATTGCATAATTTCCAAACAAACCCCCACATTTTTACACTTAAGTGTTATTCTAACTAATTTTAAGTTATTGTCATGATTTCCAAACAAACCCCCACAAGAATACTCTCGTTCTAGTCTGGAATTTCTTGTGGATCAAACTTTTTACCACTACATTAATTTATTCCTAGTAGTAGATTGATATAAATTTTATATTTAACCACCGAGGAAATTAACGACGCTCCGAGGTGCGGGTCAATCCTTTCGAAGGGGGAAGAGATGATATGAGCTCAAGAACTCTGGCTATTTCTTGAGGAGCAAGGGGTTGATAGCATTACTCTTGAAGACTCTTAGAGCCGAAGAGGGCAGCTTGGAGACTCGGGAATGATGGGCAACGTGTGTGTACGCCAACACACACACTCGCACAGACCTCGGCGCAAGCGCGCGAGGAAACACTAATCCCGCGGCCCTCCTCGGTACGGATGCACGAGCCAACCCTAGCCCGCGCGTTCACCTTGGCACGCGGACCCTAGGCCAAGTGCACGCCACAAGCAATCAAAGCCCAACTAAGGAAGGAGCCACAAGACCCTTATGTAGAAGGGGTATTTAGGTGTTTTCCCTTTGTAAATAGACTTAAGTACAAATAGCTAGAGATAGATCCTTTTTAGGTCTTGTCTTGAATTTTGTAAGTAAACTCCTTTCAAAGGCCAATACACCTTAGGTGTAGATTTTAGGGTTTGTAGTTATCTTCTCCAATTGGTTGGGTTGCTCAGGATCATTCCTTGAGAGGGTCAACCTTAGAAGAGAGATCATTTTTACTATTTCGGCAAGGTTGCCTAGGCTTGTTATTAGGAGGGTTTGTCATAGTAAAGAGTTCAATACTTGTTTGTTTCTTCTATTAAAGGGCAAGACTTCTCTTAATCTTCTTCATCAAGTGTTCTTGCTACTTTTCATCTTCTACCTCACAAGAGGGCTAGATCCGTGTTGCCTTGAATCTTTAGTTTCATCTCTCCAAATCGAAACCAAGCTCGTATCACATGCCCATAGTCATCAAAGACCTTCTTCTCGTGCCATTGTGTGTGCGAGACTCGAGACTTGGGTCGCATCTGTTGTGGCCGAGAAAGCACTATCTCTCTTGTAGCACGGAACACTCTCAAAATTCTCTACAATTCGGACAAACCAACGTGACCATCATTCACACAAACATCGGCAATAAGTAGCCCATCATGTGCTCTCGGCTGTCTGATGTGCTCAACAATTGCTACGGTAGCACCTTGTGCACTAGCAACACTACTATTAAGAGCGGGCAACCGACTATCTTTAGTATCACCATCATCACTAATAACATGTTGTGGGTAATCGATCTTGGCCTTGTCAACTTGAATGCTCTCATCCACATCATGGTTTTCTTTATGCTTGAGCGACTCTAATAGAACACACAAACGGTCGAAACAAGCCTTATCAAAGACATCATTAGTGCTTATCTTGCCCGACGGAACCTCACCATTACCTTCAATGCTTACTCGGTTGTTGGGACATTGGTTCGATGTGTGCCCTCGACCCTTGCATGTACGACATAAAATATCTCGTGTCCTCACACGGTTGAAGAAGGAACATCTGTAGCCAAAAATATGTTGGGGTCATCCTTGCCCTTGAAGGACGAAACTCTTAGCTTGATGCTACTCATGTTCACACCAAGATGATTGCGTCCCTCTACTTGTGATCTTCGCTGCATTGCTCTTGTGGTGGCCTACACACACCACCGTGCTCATCATAGACTTTTTTTCCCTAGCCCTTGCACACCATTGTACCGATCTTGACACTCTCGCCCTTGTGCACCATTGCGCCTATCTCGGCACTTTAGGCCTTGCATATGGTTTTAGTCTTTGTTGTTGTTGCTATCACAATAACCCCAATGTATATATGAGTCCTTTGGCATAGATCCCGTTTGTTGCACCCGAAGGGTCCCATGTTGCTATCGTTGGTGCTGATGTGGGGTCTTAACCTCACCATACATAGCTTCATACCATTTACTATCATGGTCTAAGTATTGTTTCTCCTCATAGGAACCATGTGGCGACTTTGGCTCCTCAAAATCACATCGGTGTTGCTATTCTCTCCCCATACGCCTTGACCCATCATAGGCCTTATTCTCATACCAACTTGCGTATGAGTCTTGATACATGTCCGCACCTCTTTTCATCTTGAAGCATGAAATTCAAACAAGAAAACAAACGAAAGTAAGCATGAAGTTGCCCAATCAAGACGCTCCCTCACGTGTTTACAACATACAATACAAGATACGGACACAAGGATATTTACACAAACAATGGACAATTATTTGACGAAATGACTCTATCTAGAAAACCTAGATACCAACTTGAACGCCTTTGCTCCGCTACTAACTATTACGATCCTGGTTCGGCTCAGATCAGTGTGCTATGATCCACCTAGCCTCGGACCTCAATAAACTTCGATCGTTGTTCAAATTGGATTTCAACCTGTGGAATATAACTTAACATGTCCAAACCTAGACCTATTAGCACATGGCTAATAAACCTAGTCGATTCCAAGCTAAGGGTCTCAATCACTCAAACTAGACCCAATATCAATTTATGATATTAAAACTCGACTTAAACAATTAAAAGCTACCTTGTGAGGTCTCAGTTCTTCTAAATAGGGCTTCAATCTCTGCCCATTGACCTTGAACTCAATTCCTGCCTTAGGGTTCTTGATGTTTATTGCACCATGAGGGAAAATTTCAGTAATTACAAAAGGTCCATTCCACTTAGTCATTAATTTTCCAGAAAAAATTCTAAATCGAGAGTCATAAAGTAAAATTTTTTGCCCAACAAAGAATTTCTTCTTGGTGATCCTTTTATCGTGGTATGCTTTTGTTTTGGCCTTGAAGATTTCAGAGTTCTCATAGGCCTGGTTCCTCAGCTCTTCCAGTTCTTGGATGTCCAGCTTTATTTTCTCTCCAGTAGCTTCCATGTCTGCGTTGATACGTCTGATGGCCCAATATGCCTTATGCTCCAATTCAACAGGCAGATGGCATGCCTTACCATACACCATCCGGAATGGAGTCATCCCAATTGGTGTCTTGTAAGCGGTCTTGTAGGCCCAGAGTGCTTCATCTAACCGTTGGCTCTAGTCTTTCCTTGAGGGATTGACCGTCTTAGAAAAGATGGATTTAATATGTCTGTTGGAAACCTCTGCTTGGCCATTCGTCTGTGGATGATAGGCAGTGGACACTCGATGCATGATTCCATACCTCTTAAATAATGCTCCAACTATTTTATGGCATTCTCCACATTCTTGGCAGAATCTTTTGCTATCTTTGAATAAAGTGGGTCAATAGAAACCTGCTTCTAAAACTTTATAGGCAGTTTTCTTGCCACTGAAATGTCCATCACTAGGAGAATTATGACAGTGGTATAAGATAGAGGGAACTTTATTTAGTTGCACACATCTCCTGAACAGTTGATCATGTCCAATCCTCCACATATAGGGCTTATCCCACACGTAATTCCTCAAATCTCTTCTTATATTGGCTTTCTAAGAAGAATTTAACTCACCATAGAACTTGCCTCTAGCTAGGTAATTAGCAATGTGGTGGTACCATGGAAGTACTCCTTTCAAAAGAAACAGATGTTCATCAGGGAACTCATCAATCACAGGTTCTGTTTCCTTGCTTATCAATCTACTCAGATTGTCCGCTACTAGGTTCTCCCGTCCTCTTTTATCCTTGATTTCGAGGTCGAATTCTTGGAGTAAAAGGACCCATCGAATCAGCCTTGGCTTGGCTTCTTTCTTGGCTAAGAGATACCTAAGAGCTGCATGGTCAGAGAAGACGATAACTTTAGTTCCTAACAAATAAGACCTAAACTTATCAGGAGCAAATATTATAGAAAATAGCTCCTTCTCTGTAGTGGTGTAATTTTTCTGAGCGTCATCCAACATTTTGGACGCGTAGTAGATCACATGTGATTCTTTTCCTTTTCTTTGGCCAAGCACTGCTCCCACTACCGAATTGCTTGCATCGTACATGATTTCAAAGGGTAGGTTCCAGTCAGGAGGTTGAATAACGAGGGTTGTTGTGAGTTTTTCTTTCAACTTATCAAAAGCTTTTTACAAGCATCATTAAAATCAAGCTCAGCATTCTTCTGAGTAGTTTGCACATGGGTTCTACTACTTTGGAGAAATCTTTGATATATCGCCTGTAAAACCCTATATGTCCAAGGAAAGAACGTACCTCTCTAGCAGAAGAGGGGTAAGGCAGATTTTTAATAACATCAATTTTTGCTTGGTCTACCTGAATACCTTCTTTGGAGATCACATGGCCAAGAACGATGCCATGGTCAACCATGAAGTGACTTTTTTCAAAGTTTAAAGCTAAATTAGTTTCAATACATCGTTTTAAAATCGCTTCAAGGTTTTTAAGGCATTGATCAAAGGAATCTCCATGTACAGTGAAATCATCCATGAAAACTTCCATACTCTTTTCTATGAAATCTGAAAATATACTTATCATGCATCTTTGAAAAGTGGCGGGGGCGTTACACAAACCAAAGGGCATTCTTTTGTATGCAATTGTGCCAAAAGGATAGGTGAATGTCATTTTCTTTTAGTCTTCAAGAGCAACAGGGATTTGGTGAAATCCTGAATAACCGTCAAGAAAACAATAATGTGACTTACCTGCTATCCTTTCAAGCATCTGGTCAATGAAAGGCAAGGGAAAATGATCTTTCCTGGTCACGTTGTTGAGGCGTCTGTAGTCGATACAAACTCTCCATCCATTCTGAATTCTCGTTGTCACTTTGTCGCCATCCTCGGTCTCTATCACGGTGATACCGATCTTCTTAGGGACTACCTGCACAGGGGAGACCTAGTCACTATCGGAATATCGGGTAAATTACACCTGCATCCAGCAGCTTGAGGACTTTTTTCTTAACTACTTCCATCATAGGAGGATTGAGCCTCCTTTGTGGTTGTCTGATTGTCTTCTTATCCTCTTCTGTGTGGATCTTGTGTGTACAGAAGGTTGGTGATATCCCCTTGATACCTGTAATCGTCCAACTGATTGTTTCCTTGTGTTGTTTGAGCATGTCCACCAATCGTTCTTCTTCATCTTTGGTCAACTTATTAGACATTATTACTGGCAGGGTCTCCTTGGTCGAGGAAGGCGTGCTTGAGGTGATCAGGCAGCTTCTTGAGCTCGATTTCTGGTGCCTGCACAATAGAAGGTAAGAGTTTATTATACACTTGTGAAAGTCCGAGTTAATTTCTTCTTCAAATAAAGGCCCTAAAATATTAAGTTCTTCCACAGGTACTAACAAATCCTTGTTAATATCTAGCACTTCCTTCATCTGCTCTAGATTTTCTCCTTCCATTCCCCTAGTAAGAACATAATTAAGAGGGTCAGTCTCATTAAGTTCAAAACTTCGTCAGCAGTGGGTTCATAAACATCCATAAAATTCAGGCTGTGCATTTCGCTTGGATGTTTCATAGCATCATACATGTCAAATTTAATAGTTCGACCACAATATTCAAGCGAAAGACTACCATGATAAACATCAATTAAAGCTTTTACAGTTCTTAAGAAAGGTCTACCTAAAAGGACATCAGTAGGGTTCGTAGAAAAATCCTTATTCATGTATACGATGTAGAAGTCGACTAGGTAGATAAAATCGTCGACTTGGACAAGAACGTCCTTGAATACTCCATTAGGGTGAATAATTGATCGATCTGCAAGTTGGATGATGACTCTGGTCTCCTTCATGGTTCCAATGTTCAGCTTCTCATACTCTTCGAGTGATAAGACATTGATTCCAGGTCCCAAGTCACACAAGGCCTTGTTGATCGTCTTATTCCCTATTTTGCAAGGAATGTCAAATGTGCCTTGATCTGTGCATTTCTCTGGAAGTTCCGACTAAAATACTGAAGAAATGTTCCTAGTTAAGCTGATTTGTTCGATACCTGCAAGTTTCTTCTTGTTAGAACACAGGCTTTTAAGGAATTTAGCATAACTTGGGATTTTAGCAATTAATTCAAGCATGGGAATATTAATTGCCACTTTTTTAAATATATCCATGAATTCTTTTTCTTCCTTTTCCCTTTTTGTCCTTGCGGTAGCTTGTGGAAGAGGTGGAGGTTCTTCATGCTTCCTCTCGTCCCGTATTGCGACTTCTTCCGCTTTCTTAGCCTTCAATTCACCTTTCTTTGCTATCTATTTCTGCTTAATGTCTTTCTTGGTCAAGAAAGGTTCATCTAGTATTGCTATGATCTTTTCTGCTTCCTCTAGCTCTTCTTCCTCCTCTTCTTTAATTTGCTCTGGTGATTTGTACTTGTATTTCCTCTCAAATTCTATCACTTCTTCCCAGTTCTTGTGCCTTAACTTCTGTTTCTGAATTTCATACTCCACTGTTTCTACTCTTTCGGGTAGATCTACACCGCTTCTTAAACTTACTGCACTCACATTATGCATGAAGTTGTCCACTGTATAGTAGAGGCGCTTCTGTTGGTCTTGGCTTTACTCTTTAACGACTTCAACTACTCTAGTATGTTTGCCATAATGGTGTCTGTTCGGGCAAATCTGTTGTCTATTTCATTATCGCGTGTAGGCCCGGCAATTTGCAATTGTTGAGGAGGTGCAGACAATTGGAGAAGGAGGTCGGTCTGGTGCTAAGGTGTAGGATGAGTTTGGGGGTGGTTCCTTTGGTATCTATTCTGCCGGTTCTGATTGAAATCGTAGGCGGCATTCAATTGAGTAGTGTCCCCTTCTTGGTAGGGGTCCGGGCTAAGAGTACCTGCAAAAATATTTTTAACGAAATTAGCTATATTGGCAATTTGTTCTAGAGAAATTAAATTTAATGAAGAAGTAGTAGGATTTGAATGCTTTGAGGAGCCATTGTTAATGCAGTTTTCAGCCATGGTCTGAAGTAATTGTTTGGCTCGAGTGGGTGTAAGATCCTGCAAGGCTCCTCCCGTTGCTGCATTGACATTTTCTTTGTCGCTTAGGCGCATTCCATCGTAGAAATACTAAACTAGAGCTTGTTCAGATACTCCATGAGTAGGACATATATCCTGGAGATCTTTGAATCTTTGATAGTATTCTCCGAAGTTCTCGTTATTCCTTTGTTGGATGGCCACGAGATTTTTCCTAGCTGCTCTAGCCTTTGTTCCATTCTAGTACTTGTTCAAGAAGGCTTTTGAAAGTTGTTCCCAAGTACTGATGGTGTTGTGAGATAAACTGTAAACCAGCTCCTTGTTGAGTCTTCCAACGACCACTGAAAAGCTTTCAGTTTTGCTCTCTCAAGAGGGTATTGATGTTTAAGGGCCTCGCATTCCATATGAAAGGTCTTCAAATGAAAGTAAGGGTTCTCGTTGGGATGACCATAGGACTTTTTGATGTTACGCATAATGTTGGGTTTGATTGACTAGTCACGCTCTACTAGTGGTAGAGCTTGGCATGAGTGAGTAATCGGCTCTGTCCCTTAGTTCAGCTCCCTGAGAGTTAATTCCCGCGGTTGCTGCTCCATATCTAGGGATAGATCTGACTGCAAAGTAATAATAAAACACAAAAATGATTAGTATCCGTTAATTGCCCGGCAACGGCGCTAAAATTTGATGGGTGTCGAATCCGTCAAAAATAATTACAACTTATGAGTACTTGTAAAAGATTCTAAATAGTGGTAAGAGGTTCGATCCACAAAGAATAATGGTACTAAAATTTCGTGTGTGATTGTTACAAGTAATGGCAACACTTAGGTGAAAATGGGGTTTTTATTTTGAAACTAAACTAGAAATAATTAAAATAGGAAAATTGTCTTAGCTAAGAATGAAGCTCTTGGTCAAAACGCAGGTTAAGAAATAAGAATCAAATAAGAGAATAAATTCCTAGTAGAGGCTAGCAGCTATGAGACATAAGTTGCAATCATCGACGCAGGAGTATTCATCTCCAAACTACAGAGTTGCTATAGGATCAAGGAACCCCATTGATCCCTACTTCCCTCCTATATCAACACCACCTCAGGTATGCTTAGAGATGATGCCTAACCAACCAGTACCTTGCTGGCTAAAGGGTTTACTGAATTGGTTGATGATCTATCAGGGGAAGACAACTCCAGACTAGTATCCTCGGGAGTCATTCGGGACTGAGTCTGATTAACCTTTCCCCCTACCGTTTCACGATTCATCCCGTTAGCGTGTAGGTGTCTACTTCGACCCTCATGTTCAATAATCCATGAGCAAGAAGAATGACAGTTGCATTATCTATTCAATCTTAGATTGGCCAGATCTAACATCAAACAGAAACACGTTAAGAATAATAATGAGATTGATTAAATGCAGAATAAGAGATTAATAAAAACAATTGGGTTTCATGCAAACTCAAGCTTAAGCACAAATGTCTCTACTAAGAACACGGAACTTAGCTACTCATAATCATAATCTAAAGTAATAATAAATTATCAATTGGATTAATAAAAATCCTTCGTTACAGAAGGAGCAAGGTGATGTGATCCCAACCACACCGAGCCTCGATACATAAGACATCGCGCCTCAAGGTCTCATCACTCGTAGCATGGCAAAGAACCTATCTTCATGGTTCAGAGCCAAGTTGCAAGAGGAGCCTTCCAAGACCAACAATCGAGTTGTTTCGGTGATCTTCCATCATGACATGACCAGCCCACGCCTTAAGATGCAAGTTGGAGCTCATTTGGAGCCTTTTCGGTCTAAAATGGCTATGTCTAGGGCGGTATACCGCCAGGAACCACCTCCCTGGGGCGGTATACCGCCACAATTAAATGGAAAATTAAGTTGCCAAGCGAAGCCAAACGGTATACCGCTTGGTTCTTAGCGGTATACCGCCAGAGCCCTAGAGGTATACCGCCTGGGCTAGCGGTGTACAACCACAAACTGCTCAAAATCAAATTTTTGGGCTTTTCGAGCCCATTTTGTGTACGAACTATAAATAGCTGCCCTCCATCTCTTTTGCACCTTAGCTTAG
>NBIL01039578.1:0-28214 GCA_002752925.1 Viola pubescens var. scabriuscula
AGAGAAAAAGGAGGAGGAGGAATAGTCCGCACGAGCGAGGAAATTGACTTTGTTTCTTAAAGCAGAAGAGACAACAGAGTTGTAAGATTCTCATAATACTCGAAAAATTCTAACCAAACCCACCACGCGGTTTTGGTTTTGGGTTTGGTAGGGGTGGTGGGCCTGGTCCTGGTCTCGGTCTCGTCTGCTCCTCCTTTTCCAGATTGATGATCAGTACCTCCTTCCACTTGATCAGTCCATAAAACCCGAAAAAACGTTTCAAAACCATCGTTACTCTCACTCGACTTCTTTTCGACTTTTGACTTTCGACTTTCGACATCTTCATCAGCAAGGGAGGGAATTATGGGTTGCTGTTCCAGCCAAAACGCCGATTCCAAAGCTGCCCGGGTTGCCCGTTGGCGATCCACCGGCATCGTTGCCTTGCGTGACGCCAAATTGAAGGTAAACCCCACTTATCTCTTCCATTTCTATGCATTTTTTTTTGTTCTTGTGGAATATAGATATTGCTCATTAATTGGTTCTGTAATCTGCATAGGCACTTGCTAATTTATGATTTTACTTGAGAAATGATTGTTTGGTGGTTGTTCCCGATTCGGTTTACATCTATAATTTGGCTTTAAAGACGTTTTGAGGTTATGTTTGAATTTCTGGTTGGGACACGAACTGGTGGATGGTAATAGTCTTCCTGGCTACAGGATCTGCTAACAACTTCGGGTTCACCACTAGGATATTTATTTTAAACAATTAGGTGTAGTGGAAATTGATTACCGTGTATCCAGTATGGTTCGTCTAACTATGTGGCCTGTAATTGTGCTTTTGATTATTCACTTGCATGTTTACATGTTTAGTTTTTCATTCTCTTTTTCGTGAGCAGTCTTTCCCAGAAGAGGTTATCGATCTTGACAAGTCCGTGCGCACCCTTGATCTAACGCATAATAAATTAGGTAAATTGGTGGTTTAAATTATTTTACTTGATTGAAACACTTGAGTGGTTAGCAAATCAACAGTCTTGATGCTAGACTTTGCTGCACAGGATTTTCTCTGACATAATTTTTATTTGTAGCTGTGACACAATCTTGAAATTTTGTTGTTTTTGTATTGATCGCCTTACTTCTGTTTGTAGTTCATATTCCCATGGAGATTAGCAAATTAATCAATATGCAGCGCTTGGTAAGAGTTCCTAACTTGCTGCAGTGCTCTTTCTTATTATAGTCGTTAGAATTATAACCTTGCACAGAATCTCATTTATGTTTTCTAGGAGATTTAATTTGTCTAAAGTTTTGTTATAGTTTTCAATGAGACATGGTAATTTCTTTGTTCCCTTCCTCTAGCATCACTAAATTTTGGGCCTTCCCCATTTGAAATTAGGAGCATTCTTTCTCCAAAAGAGGAGAGTAGCAGGGGTATATAAGTTTTCTTTACCGACATTCACGTGACCACAGAATGTTCTAATCATGATCAAACTACTGTTTGTTATATATTTTGTTTTCTTCTGTCTAGAGCAAAGTATTTTGACTAGATGTGTGCTTTACTTCCTACTGTTGTGTTTGATATTTTGAATGGAATTGGCATCACAAATGAGCATACTTGTTAGCATATTCAGTGATTTTATTTGCATGTTGGTTTATAATGTCAAGTTAGGTAAGAGCTTTGATTATCCATTGAAACAGCTTCTTCCTTTCAGATCTTGGCTGATAATCTCATAGAAAGACTACCAATAAATTTGGGGAAGCTGCAGTCTTTAAAAGTTATGATTCTTGACGGGAACCAAATTACTTCCTTGCCTGATGAATGTAATACTCCTCTCTAAATAAGTAAGATAATTTTATTGGTTTGCAAATTTATTTACTTTGCATTTACAGTTTTTGATATTGCCTTCATGGATTTATTTGCAAATGTAGTGTCATCCTCCTTTCTATCACAGGACTGTTTTACTATCCTAATGTAATGAATATTTTTGGTGTCTAGTGGGCCAACTGGTGAGGCTTGAGCGGTTGTCCATCTCAGGAAATGCATTGACAATGTTGCCCAATACAATTGGGAGCCTGCGCAATGTAAGTGGCTCTGCAACACAATCTTGGCTTTTCTGCATACTATCATTGGGAAATTACATGTGGTTATCTAGTAGTTAAGTGTCATCGACAATTCATTTTGGAGGTTAAGTTGGCCTAGAAATCTTTTGACATCTCCTAATGTTTACAACGTTATCCTTTGGCAGATTCTTACAGGTGTAGGGGTTTCTGGTGATTTTTTATTTTGTTGCTCTTTTCAAATAAAAAAAATGAAGAGTTTCTCTGACGGGGAAGCCGTGTAATTTTTTTTAAGAACTTTAATGTAAGTTCCTAGCTTCGAAATGAAAGAGAATGAAAACTTAAATTGTAAAGGACCTAGGGTTGAAAAAATAGCATATGAATGTTGTGAGGTGAAGGCCTGCGTGTTGGTTAGAAACTCAGCTTTTAGGCGGTTCGAAAATTAAGTAGAAGAACTTTACCAAACACTTTATTCTTATACCATCTAGATTATTTTTCATGTTTAATTTCTGCTGTAATGCATCTTACTTCTCTTCCTTGGTAAAAACTGAATTGTTTGACGTTGCAGTTATCCCTTTTAAATGTGTCAAGTAACAAGCTAAAGAATCTTCCAGAGTCAATTGGGAGTTGCTTCTCTCTTGAAGAATTACTAGCAAATGGTACATTCAAAACTTTGTTGGCTTCTGACAGTTGTGATTTTGCATTATTTGGGTGGAAGGGCTTACCTTCTGTTAGAAGAGTTATTGCTACACGGGTGTTTGTTGATCTGGAACAATCCTTCATATTTTGAGTCATGTGCTGTGCATGCTTCTTGTCTGTTAATTGAAGGCAGTTCCAAGCAAATTCTGCGGTGTTATGTTAGATATGAATAATTAAATTGTTCTTGCTGACAGATTGCATTCCTGGCCACTTTTGCAGATAATCTTATTGAGAATCTGCCTGCATCAATTTGCAATCTCTTTCATTTGAAGTCACTCTCATTAGACAACAATAATGTGAGCCAGGTAATTTTGTTCTCCTTTACAAGTCATATTATGTACTCGGCATATATTGTTTGTGTCTGCTAGTTGGATGAGGTCTAATAACCGTCGTCCAACAGTGCCTTTCCTTCTTTACTAGTTTTCAAGTAGTTGTTTGGTACACCGTAAGAAAATGTATTTTACAACGCATTCCAAGCATTCAAAGTATCGAAGCTGTATTCACTAGTCTTGGCACCAGTAGTTAAAAACCCATAAACCTTGCTGATTTTAATTTTATTTAAGCCTTTTTACTGATGTGGATGGATCCTGTGAACCCCCCCTCCTGTGTTTTTGCACTTTTTGGTCATCGGTCCTGCTCTCTAGACCTTCTAGGCTTTTCAAAGACATGTAGCCTATATTGGTCTGTATGAAAGCATAAGCTCCATTGACATGGCATACTAATAGATTACTTGAATGGGTGCCAGGACTGTCTTTTTGTCAATAGTCTATTAAAAAAAGAAAATACTTGGTTGGAATGTTAGTTTATCTTCTCGTTGTTTGGCAGATTCCTCCAAATGTGTTGAGAGACTGCAAAGCTCTCCAGAACTTTTCCCTACATGACAATCCAATTTCAATGGATCAATTCCAGCAAGTAGGTTGCAGTTCCACGTTCTCTTTAGCAAAGAAGTATAATCATTATGTTTTGAATGTTCAATTGTTGTCGTTAGATGGAAGGATTTCAAGAGTTTGAAGGAAGAAGGAAGAGAAAGTTTGATAAACAAATTGACTCAAATGTGATGATTGGTTCCAAGGGCCTCGATGAGGGTGTTGACTTATAGCTCTAAATACATTCTCCCCTTTCAGAGTATGTTCCTCATCCTGATCATAACTGATCTCTATATTTAGTTAATGTTTAGCTAATACAGTCACGTCCTTTCATCCCTCCTCGTAAAATCAAAATAAAAGAAAGATTTTATTGCTATATTTATATCGTAAGCTTTCGTAAGGAAGAGCATTTTAAGCACATGCTTAGAATTAAATGTCTTCAGTGAATTTTGTTAGTCTTTCTAATATTGGTTTAGCACATGTTCTACTCACTTTTGATTCTTGTGTTATGCTTTGGATGGATTTGATCCCGTGCTGAAATATCATATATGAATGGATTGCTGAAATGGATTGGTGGTTTAGTTCGCACATGAATACACTGACACTGCATGTGTTCTTTCACGCACATTTCATCCTGTTGTTAGTGGTAATTGCTTTCTGTTTCCTCCTATACATTGTAATGAGAAAAACCTAACTTCTCACTTCTCTTCAACAGAATGGACGGCAGAATGGATTAGCGGGGACCATATATAATGCGAGGAGCAATGTTGAATTTTGATGGCTGTAAATTCAGATTGGACCGTTGTGCTCCTTGGGGTATAAGACACCAGTTTTCGATTCAGCATCTTATTGTAACATGTTAAACAAAATACGAGTTCTATTACTCAAACCCAGTTCCTCATTGTAAATGTCAATCATAGGCGGTTTCTTTTGGTTGTGTTCTTTGTCCGTCTTGTGCAGGCTTGTATTTGGAATGAATGCTTATTTGGTTGAGTTTGAGATGTTATTAAAGGCTTGATATTTTATTGTACTCTCTGCCTCAAAGAGATAAAGTAAATGGATTATAGACCTTGTTGAACTCCAGCAGAAGCAGTACCTTATTATTCTTTTTTAGGTTTAGCACATGTATTGAACGAACACCCTTTCAATACTATGCTAATTATTAATGAGATATTAGCGCTAATTTTTATTTCGACTAATTAGCTCATATCCTCTTTTATGAGGTAACTCATAGTTCAATGCTTAGTATTGTAATAATAATTAAAATAATAACTTATAATAAAAAATTAATCATACTTGTAAAAAATTGAAGGGTTTATTTTTTCATCACCACTTTTATAAATGTACACGGTAAATAATACTCTCTCCGTTCGTGATTAAACGTCCACTTTCTACGGAATTTTACTGTACACTTTACTTGACTTTTTAGTGTTTATTTTACTGAATTTTACTGTAGCAAAATGGACAATTAATCGTGGACAGAGGGAGTATCAGTTTGCTATTTTGGGTTTTTTTTTTTTGTTACTTAGCGTAATAAACGACGTCGTCCTTTAATCCGGGAAAAAAAAACCGGCATGGTTGTCATGCTCGAGAAATAGGAGTGTTCCTTCACCGCCATCTCCACGTTTTATTACGAATCATATTTAAGTTTTTACCCCTTCTGCGACTGCGCATCCAATTAGACATAGCGCTCCGCCAGAATCACGCCTATCAATCTCCTCGCTCCTCTGTTCCGGCCACCATCCTTCGCCGTCCACCGTGTTCCTTTTCCAACCCTCAACCAAAATACACTCACAAAAACTCGTGTTAGAGGTAGTTCCCTTCTTCTCCCTCAGCGTTCCCCTACCTTAAACACTTAAAGTTAGTCACACATCCGGCACCGTAAGTCCTCTATTCTTGAAGCAAATTATCTTTGAGGCTTACTTTATTGATTTTTGAATTTCCAACTATTTTATTGTATAGTGGTTCTTATCTTACAACTTCGAGCAGCAAACATGGCGGACAATGACTTAAAGAAATGGATATCCGAGATGCTAATTCCGTTAGTTGGGTATACGAATCCCACAGTGGTTCAATATATTATAGGATTATGTAAGTCTTGAAACTCTCCCCAGTGACATCTTGTGATGAGAGGGGTAATAACTACTTAGCTTTTCTTGTTAATTTATTTCCTTTCCGTTTCTTAATTCTAGGTAAGCAAGCTAAATCCCCTGCTGCTGTGTTGGGAAAGTTGGAGGAGGAATATGGGTTCCCATCTTCAAGTAAAACCCGGTCCTTTGTGGAGGAAATTTTTTCCCGGGTTCCGCGAAAAACAGCTGTTGTAAATGTGAGTAATTCCTCTAGTTTGTGGTTGGTGAATCTGCATGAGTGTACTCTTGCGTGCTTGTACGCGTATGTGTTTTCAATTTTTTTAGTCTGTTGGTCTTTTGTAGCTTTATCAAAAGGAAGAAAGGGAGGCTGCCATGTTGGTGAAAAAGCAAAAGACATATCAAATGTTAGATGCTGATGACGATGAGGATGAGAACGAAAGAAGGACTTCAGTTGCACCTGCATCAGAGGCAAAGAGAGGCAGTGATGGGCAGAAGAAGCGGTTTAGGAAGAAGATGGAGAGTGAAGCGGATGAAGATAATGAGGCAGAGTGTTTAATAATTTTGCATTTCTTTTGTTACTTACGGTAAGCTGCTGATCAATATCAGTTCTAACCACAGATGTTTTTTTCGTTTTGACGAAATGAAATGCTGCAGATTGTCAAGAATGTGGGACAAGAAAGACGTGTTAAAAGGCGTAGTAATTCTGAGGATGATAGTGATAGTTCTGAGGTGTGCATTTGGTTACTATTAAAATCAATCATACTCTTTTGGTCGTTATCTTTCTTGGCTTTAATGTGTGTTTTGTTGTTTATTTTTATCAAACTTAAGGTTTGAACATGATATGCATTCCTTTTGTTGTGCAGTCTGAAGAAGAAAGATTGCGTGATCAAAGAGATAGAGAACAATTAGAACAAAATATGAGAGAACGTGATGCTGCAGGGACTCGAAAGGTACATGCGTATATGTATTAAACTAATTTGCTAATTTGTCACATTTGTGCTGTTGTGTTTTGTTATTTATGTTAGTATTTTTCTATTGGAAGCTTTGTTGAAGCATAATGCTTATGTAACTTGTGTATTTTTCTCTATATGCTTCACATGATATCATAATTGAGTGTGTGGAGTTCTGGCTTCATTGCCTCACTGCCGGCTTACCTGGCATGGAATACACTTCTTGAGGACAAACTGAATGGTAGACAGGGTTTATCACCTATTACCTCAAGCCAACAATATTCTGACCTTTGGAAGTGACTGCTTTTATATTTGCACATAATGGCTTTGAAGTGGTTTTTTTTTTGGGTATTATCTTTCTTCTAGAGCCATGTTTTCTTGTTCTTAAGCCAGTTGTGACTGTTAACCATGGGTAAAGTTGTTTTACTTTATTTCAAGGTTTCTAAGTTCTTCCCTTGGTCTTGTTGTAACAGCTAATGGAACAAAAGTTAACAAGAAAGGAGGAAGGTATAATCATCTTAAGAGTTATTTACAGCAGTAGGTCGATCTAGTTTTCTTTTGATTAATGTTGTCTTGGTTATTGTACAACAGAAGAGGCTAACCGGAGATCTGATGCTTTGGAGAAAGATGGCATGTTAACTTTGAGGTTTTTGCTTAAAGCATCTGTTTGTCCTTGTGGTCTCCTCTTTTTGCTACTAGTTATTCACTTGATGGCACTGATACTCATTGTTTGGCTCTTGTCCAGAAAAGTGTCAAGACGAGAATATTTGAAGAAAAGAGAGGAAAAGAAATTGGAGGAAATCAGGTATCTTTCGACCAAATGATGCCATTGATCTTGTTTTTTGTTCTAATGTTTAGAGGATTTTGGAAAATAGGTTAGAAAACTATACTTACAGGTGGTTATTGCACCATTAATTTGAACAATTATTGCTTGACATCATTAGTTGATGTATGTGTTTTTTTTCTCATGCCTTCAACCATGCACATCTTTTCAGAGATGATATCGAAGACGAGCAATATCTGTTTGATGGTGTGAAACTTACTGAAGCAGAACATCGTCAATTGAGGTAACAAATTTGGTTCATGGCTTGTGGTGCATCTCTACTTCTATGATATTTGAACTAGTTTTTGGTTTCTTCAGATTCCCCTTTATTCTGTGGTTCATTCTGCAAAGTTTATTCCATAAAAAAATAATTATTAGTGTATTTATGTTATGGTAGAATAGTAATTATAAGATGTTGTTTGGCCAATAACATGATAACAACTATACTAAGTATATTTATGTTGGAACCAGTGGTACTTCCTACAAAGGGCCTGTTTGGGATTGATTTCTAAACAGATTCTGCTTTCTGTCACAACTGATCTAATGGCCAAAATTGCTTTTGGTAGAATCTTCAAATTTGAGCTTCTGGTAGAAGCTGTTTTGACCCTTTGATTAGATTTTGGAGCAAGTAGAATCTGCTAGGAAGCTATCCCAAACATGCCCAAAGTTGGGAGAGCAAGGTCTCGGTTTAGAGTCTCCTTGTCTACATTCCTATCTATGTTGAAAAGTGTACTTATGTTGGATGTTAATTATTTGAATTTTTTTTGAGATGTCACACTTTCTAATTTTTTTTGTTACAAGGATTTTAACCCATAACCTGTGTTAGGTCTTACTATCCCCTCAGCATTATTACCACCCAGTAGCTTGATACGTTGACTACTATTATATTCCACTCCCCTACATTTTTATATACCTGCTTGCTTCCATCCTTTTTGTCTTTGCCTCTCACAATTTTATGTACTTGCGTGCATAAATGAAATACATAAGTAGATGCACATAGACATATGCCCGCGTGCGCATGGTTTCGTATTTTCAAAGTTTGGGTATTGACTTGGAATACTTTGCAGCTTTTTTTTTTTTTTTTTTGTTGCCGTAAGTTATGTCCTGTCAGAACTAGGATGTCCCTCTCCTTCAACAAAAAAATGATTTCCTTAACAATTTTTAAGGATTAAAACTTCAGCTAGCAAATTTCTTGTTTCTTAGCAACTAAATGCAAGTCTTTCCTGTGAATTTCATAACTTTTTCCTTATATTTTCATTGAGCTCAATATATGATTTTGCAGATGCATTATTATTCCTACTTGTGACTTCTTTTACTGACCATGGACATGTTTAAAATAATAGTCCCATAATGTTTACCAACTGGTGTCAATGGTTTTCCATTTTGGCAGTTACAAGAAACAGATATATGAACTTGCGAAGAAGAAATCTGAGGAAGATGAAAATACAGAAGAGGTAAATAACCGTTTCATTATAGATAGTGGGAGCCTTTATTTTTTTGCCATAGACAATTGTCTATCATGAAAATTATATCTGTTGTAAAGTAGTCATTATTTTAAAAGTCTCTTACTTCATTATATTTTTCAATAAACAGATTCATTCTTTAGCCAAAAAACAAAAATAAACAGATGATGCATTTATTTGGAGTTGACTAGTTTCCTCATGGAGAGAGTCTTCTCTTGTATTTGTGGTTATTGAATACCCTTAGTTTAGACTACCATTTGGAACCTTTGTACAGATCTGATAGTGTGCTATGACATGACTGTATTTAGTAAAAAGAAAACGATTATGATTAATTTGTAATTTTTAATGAAAAATGCTGCATGTAAGACATTGAAATCGTCCAACATCCCGAAATTTCAAAAGATTTAAGTACCATTATATTTCCACCCTGCTACTGCCTCTATGTTATTATCTTGTTCCAGTAAGCATTTCTCAGACTAATGATATGTAACAAATCGGGCAAATGCAGGCTAACAAACTGTTTAGTTGTCATGTACAACATGCTCGCGACTATTCTCTTAACGTTTTCCTCTGACCTCTATTTCAACAGACGGTAGTCCATATTCATTTGGGTTCACAAGGTGCTAGCTTAATTAGATGATCCATACAAATGTTTATGTGATGCCTTGGTATAAACCTAAGCTTAATGAGGAGATCCCTTACAAATCATCTCTGATAATATTTACTTTTATCATGCACCAGCACAATGCTTGGGTTGAGAGGAGTCTTTTGATAAAAGAAACTGGATATTTTTTTATTAATATATTGGGGATAGGATTTGCTGGTAATAGTGTCATAAACCTTGTTAGAAGGGAATTGCCCTCAATATGGAGGATAAGCCATTCTCCTGAAGGCTCCTGCAAGTTAGCCCTATAAGGGACCTCCCAAAAAACTCCCATGTAGGTGCAGATCTCCATAGTGAAACTTCCATAAAATTTGTTTTCTTTCCTTCCCCCCTCCCCCTCTAGAAATGGCAAAATATTATAGTAGGTATCTGTTTTCCTGATCTGATTCTTTTTTAGTATCATTCTGAATATTGTTATATGTGGGGAGCAGACAATTGTGTTATGTAATGTTCCTTTTCTCGTCATTCATTGTAGTTTAGCTATGCAAATTAGTTGAGAGAGGTTATATCACCTTCTCCATGCTGTTTCATTTTCTTGATCATTTATCAAGTGCATAGATAGTTGAAGCTATGAAAGAAGAGATTTTACAGAATGCATTTGATAAATGTGTTCTGGTTAATCATCGTCAGTGTTGCAACTGAATGCTTGGTATGTTTTCTCTTGCTGGAGTGCAGTACAGGATCCCAGACGCATACGATGTGGAGGGTGGTGTTAGCCAGGAGAAGAGATTTGCTGTGGCTATTCAGCGCTATAGGTTAGTGTCAGAAGAAATTGCTCTGGGTCAGCCAGATTGTAATGGTTGTTACATACTGTACATAAACAGTCTTTAGTTCAATCTCATTAAATTACTTCCTATTTTAGGAAGTTTGCCTAGATGGTAAACCTATTTGCTGCTATTTCTTCATTGTAGGGACACAACTGCTGCTGACAAAATGAATCCATTTGCTGAGCAGGAGGATTTGGAAGAGAAGCATCTTGGTAAGTCTTGTAAAGGTCTTAGGATCCGTTGTGTTTTTGTTGATGCTAGTCATGGTTTTAGTTGATAATTCTGGGGTGTTAATTTTGAAGTCATCATCTCGCAGGAAGAGCCACATTGACATTTGGTTCAAAGAATAAAAAGCAAACGTCTGATGACTATCAGTAAGTTTGAATTCCTCTTTGATTATTATGAAGTTGATGAAGTTTCCTCCCAAATAGACTTTCTAATTAATCTTGTTCAACTTTCCCAAATTTATATAGTATGTTTTTCTTTTTCTTATGTGGCCTCTTTTTCTCTCTAGATTTTTCTTTTTCGTGGCTCGTGATTTTGTAGTTGCTTTTTTCCTAGTTAAGTGAAGTAATTATAAGATAGATTGTCATATGTTATTTGTTTCAACCTAAAAACTGTTTTTCTCCCTTAAAAAGAAAGTTTTGTTTGAATATTAGTACCAGATAATTGAGAACTTCTCAATATTTTAGGTTTGTGTTTGAGGACCAGATTGATTTCATCAAAGCATCAGTGATTGACGGTGACAAGGTATACTCCTCAGTCTTATTGTCATTTGGTAATATACTTGTCTTATTCCCGGACTCTATTTAACTACCAGTTCTGATATGCAGTTTAATGAGCTGCCAACTGATGCACTTGATACCTCTGAGGCAAAATCAGCTTTCGACAAGCTGCAGGTGTGCATCTTATTGCCAACTTCTTTCCATAGTATGTTAATAATTGGAGTAACGAGTGTGTTGCATGCAAGGAATTATTTGGATGGGTAAATGATGTATGTAACATATCAGTTTGGAACATGTGTTATTGATGTTGATGGGCGTAGAAATAAACTCATTAATTTACTTGGTTCTTCTTGATTTGTTGACAAAACTGCCCTCGGAACTTCTTTTGCGGGGATTTTTAAGTATTTAGTTTGCATAGAAAGATCTAGAGGATCTTAATTATATTGCAAATCAAACTTACAAATTACTAAAATTAAGAAAGATATATATGGCATATGCTTGAGTACTTGAATCCCATTTTCTAGATTAAATTGTGACACCATTTCTGTTACTGTATCTTCTTTTTTGGATAATCATAATTGCAAAATTCAGAGAAATTTCTTGTATTTAACACCTTAACTGATTTCTCAAAAAAAAAAAAACACCTTAACTGAGAAAAGGAAATACGGTATATTGAGGGAGGTGGTCATTAACTAATTTTTCAGTGTAGATCCTTCTGGTTATTAGGGACATATTCTGGTCCCCTTTTCAAAATCGTGATGTCTCCTCATATGAACTTGGAAGTTGTGGTCTTTGTTTCGCTACAGGAGTGACAGCCGGCACTAGTTGTAGGACAGATTCCAATCAGTGGTTTATGATATTATCATTTCTATCATAATTACACTCCTGCCAGTTAATTGCCTTTTTGTTCTTTCAGGAGGATAGAAAAACTTTACCTATGTACCAATATCGAGAACCACTGCTCCAAGCTATCAATGATTATCAGGTTTTCATCTTTTCCTTTTTCATGCTTACCCTTGATCTTAATAACACCATGCTTCCTGCTGGTTCCTACTTTCCACAGCTTTAGTGCAGGCCTTATATCTTGCATTTTGTTGGATTCTATTTACTAGTTCCTAAATTGTCTGATGGTTTTGGATCTCTATGGCAGGTAATTATCATTGTAGGAGAAACAGGTTCAGGGAAGACCAC
Organism: Viola pubescens var. scabriuscula; assembly: GCA_002752925.1. NCBI lineage: Eukaryota > Viridiplantae > Streptophyta > Magnoliopsida > Malpighiales > Violaceae > Viola > Viola pubescens. The sequence goes on from NBIL01039578.1 coordinate 12,269, forward strand.
ACAGATACCGCAATACCTTCATGAAGCTGGTTACACGAAGCGTGGGAAGGTATAAGCTTTTTCCCTACTACAGGTTAACCATGGTATATTCTTTTGTGGAAATAATTTTCTTGTTGATGTTGCTTTTGCCATGGGGATTTTTATGTACAGTGGGCACGTCCTTAACAATGCTTCAGGAGCTAACAGCAACTTTGACAAGAAAATTAATCTTGAGCAAATTTGACTAATGTGCTGCTGTGCATAGGTAGTCACTAATTAATTTGAAATGTTTGTGCATGCATTCCAAGTATGTTAGAGATTTTTTTAAGAAGAGTATGGTAATTACAGCTTTAATGGCACTGCTCTTATGATAAATAAGGCAATAATTTAAGAAAAGGCTGAAGGCCAGCAAGATACATAACCACAATAGGCAGGTAGGGCTACAAGTTAATTTTATATACAAATGAAAATGGAAGAAAAATCCTCACGTTTCTTTTCTAAAATGATTATATAATTCATTATAGTACCAGGGATCGAACCATGACCTACGTAATAAAGACGACATGCACTAACTTGTTAATCTACAACATCATGTGCAGTCCTCAAGCTTTTTAAATGTGGTTATTTTAAAGATATTTGAAGGTTTTGCTGGAGATGTAAATGTGTTTTCTCTCTTATAGATTGGCTGTACACAGCCAAGGCGGGTTGCCGCTATGAGTGTTGCTGCAAGAGTTTCTCAAGAAATGGGTGTCAAACTTGGCCATGAGGTGTGCTTCCCTCTTCTTCGTTGCACTTCACCAGTTATTCATTTTGTTATGCTTTTGTTCCCTTGAGCTTTTCACTGAAAAATACTCAATTTCCACTTTTGATGACTTATTAATGCCTGACAATTCACGGTTAAATGTTTTAAACTAACATTATTTAGAGATTTAAAAAATTCATACTTGTTGGGTTTGCTAAATTGCATTTGTTCAGATTAAACCATTAAATACTGTTGTTTGTAGTGAAGAGAAATAAAGACAGGATGTATGTGCATTAACTAATTTAGTTTTTTGTTGCATTTGCATTGTCCTTTAAGACTTTGCAACAGAAAACCATTTTCATATATTTTAGTTGTGACTATTTTCATGTTGTATTCAGGTTGGTTATTCCATTCGTTTTGAAGACTGCACATCCGAAAAGACTCTTCTGAAGTATATGACTGACGGAATGCTTTTACGAGAGTTTCTTGGCGAGCCTGATCTGGCTAGCTACAGGTGACCTATGTTCCAGTTCTCATCAATGTGACACTATTTAATAGTTTTCAGGAATGTTTACTAAGGTTGGTAATTACTTTTTTGCAGTGTTGTGATGGTGGATGAAGCGCATGAAAGAACTCTGTCTACCGACATACTTTTTGGATTAGTGAAGGCAAGTAAATTCTTTGACATGACGTAGATATTTATTGTTCTTCTTCATATGTTTATATATGTACAGACAAGCACAACTTATGCACAGACAACTTTGCATTAACCAAAGTAGGCATAATCTGGCAATTCAGTACATTATTAATGTGCACGGTGTAGCTTGTGATCTGTGTTATAATTATTATTTCTTAAGGGCCACTCTTCTTTTTCTAACTGGTTGGTTGTATACGTCCATTTTCTGTAGGACATAGCCCGTTTTCGTCCAGACTTAAAGTTGCTCATCTCAAGTGCGACACTTGATGCTGAGAAATTTAGCGATTACTTTGATTCTGCTCCAATTTTCAAAATTCCTGGGAGGAGGTATCCTGTTGAGATACACTACACAAAAGCCCCAGAGGCTGATTACTTAGATGCAGCAATTGTAACTGTACTTCAAATACATGTGACACAGCCACCTGGAGATATTTTAATTTTCCTTACTGGTCAGGAGGAAATTGAGAGTGCTGAGGAAATTTTGAAGCATAGGACAAGAGGATTGGGGACAAAGATTGCAGAGCTTATCATCTGCCCCATATATGCAAACTTGCCAACTGAACTCCAAGCCAAAATATTTGAACCCACTCCAGAAGGTGCACGGAAAGTCGTCCTTGCAACAAATATTGCAGAAACATCTTTAACAATTGATGGGATCAAGTATGTCATAGATCCAGGGTTTGTCAAGATGAAATCATATAATCCTAGGACAGGGATGGAGTCTTTACTAGTCACTCCCATTTCAAAAGCTTCAGCCATGCAACGCGCTGGTCGATCTGGACGAACAGGTCCTGGAAAGTGTTTTCGTTTGTATACTGCTTACAATTATCAACACGATTTAGAGGATAACACGGTTCCAGAAATACAAAGAACTAATCTGGCGAATGTTGTGCTCAGCTTGAAGAGTCTGGGGATTCATGACTTGATTAATTTTGATTTTATGGATCCTCCACCTTCTGAGGCATTGCTAAAGGCCCTCGAACTTCTCTTTGCACTGGGTGCACTAAATAAACTTGGGGAGTTGACTAAAGCTGGTAGAAGGATGGCTGAGTTCCCGCTTGATCCCATGTTGTCTAAAATGATTGTTGCTTCTGATAGATACAAGTGTTCAGATGAAATGATTTCAATTGCTGCGATGCTTTCAATTGGGAATTCAATCTTTTATCGCCCAAAGGACAAACAAGTTCATGCTGACAATGCTAGAATGAACTTTCATGCTGGAAATGTGGGGGACCACGTAGCCCTACTCAAGGTTAGCTACATAGTACTTTTTGTAGGTTTGGGTTAACTGCTGTTTTTATGGTTAAACCTTCATTATCATCATCATTATTATTGCTATTATTAGAGTTTTGTAACACTTTACATTATATTACTAATTGTGACGTGGCTACTAAATTGATTTATTAAATCAATAGTAACAAAGTTATCAAATGGTTACCATATCTGGTCTTAGCATGCAATTCGATATAAAAGTGTCAGTGCCCCTAGAATTACTCTTTTATTTGTGGATATGCACTATTTCAGGTTACATTTACTGAAATTATCCTAGAGAAGGATTCTGACCCTGCTATTCTGCACTTCGTTTTATGAAATGTGTACAAGTTGCTGGTTTAACTTGAGTTCATTTTGTACAGTGTTTTGATTGACCCTACTTGTGAATGTCCTCTTTAGGTTTACAGTTCTTGGAAGGAGACAAATTTCTCAACACAGTGGTGTTATGAAAATTATATTCAGGTACTGTCTGGAATTTTCTGTTCCTTACCGTTGTTTTTTTCATCCCAGTCAAAAATTGCGACATGCACTTGGAATGAGTTTTATAATATGGAGAAGTCCTCAGGTTTTCATGTTGAATTTTCTAATATTTATGTGGTGCTGGGGCCATAAAAGAAGAGGATCTAGACCTAGTCCTGTAACTGGATAACTTTTCTTTTCCTGTTAATTCCCAGGATGTTGCAGAGTTATCTGGTGTTCGTATTCTGAGCTAGACAATGATCAGATCTACTTTCCCCCCCTTATTTGGGTCTGTGTGTTGCATACTTCCTTATCCATCCACCTAACAATTTCAGGTCAGGAGTATGAAGCGAGCCAGAGACATACGAGACCAGTTGGAGGGCCTTTTGGAGAGGGTAGAAATTGAGATTGTATCCAATGCAAATGATTTAGATGCCATTAAAAAGTCTATTGTATCTGGTATGCTGCTTACTCTTTGTTGCTATATGATCTTTTAATGGACATTTCTGCCCATGATAAGCGCTGACTTCAGCTTTTACTGGTCTCTCCAGGTTTTTTCCCTCATTCTGCGAGGCTGCAAAAAAATGGAACTTATAGAACAGTGAAACATCCTCAGACTGTTCATATACATCCCAGTTCAGGGTTGGCACAGGTAAGTCATGTCGGTTTTTAGCTTTTTTTATAATGAACTAGGATTCTAAACATCAGCTATTTCTACTCACTTCAGAGAAGTTGTAAGCACTTCACTCAATTTTTGCATCATCTTTCTCATGCATAACATTTGATTGAAGAAAAATGGTAACTGCTTCATTTGTTGACCTTGCTCACAACTACATGTGGCATACAGAATAGGGTTTCTACCAACACTGTATGTTCTTCACTTCTGTTTTCTGTGGTCTGGGTCACTGACCTGGAACTACGACCAACTTCTTAGCCACATTCCTAGATATCGATGCATGACATCAAATGTGACATAACACATGTTGATCTTTAATGGTAATTCTAGCCAGTAAATACGACAGGATTATTTATCCCATTGTCAAACAGTATTTTCACGAGAGGCTAAGACACATGCCAAATCTTGCACCCTGGGCATTCCTTGGTAGCAAGGATCTTTCAAGAGAATTAGGTTTAGGCAGCATGGATCCCGTCCTCCCAGATTGGCGGGGTTTCTTCAAAAGAAGTTAGGCGGGCACATACTTTTTATGTGTTGGAATGCCTTATACATCACTTTATTTTGGGGTGAATTGTTTCCAAATTAGATCATTTTTTTGGGAAATCATCACATGATATCTATCACTGGAAGAGCAAAGTCCTGGTACTTCTTTGTGAAGCCAATCACTAAAGTATTGAAATCTGGATGCCTTTTTTTGTTTGTTTTTGGTTCAGGTGCTCCCGAGATGGGTTGTCTACCATGAATTGGTTCTTACAACCAAGGAATATATGAGGCAGGCAAGTTGTTACTCTCTTATGAATGCATTTATTTCAGTAACTTTCCGATCATACAGGGGTCTCGTGGCTCATGTTTGTTATCATAGCTAAAGTTCAGAAGATGTATTGCAGATTACGGAACTGAAGCCAGATTGGCTGGTGGAAATAGCTCCCCACTACTACCAAATGAAGGATGTTGAAGATCGTATGCTCTCCCCTCTCTTCCTCTCTCTCTCTCTCTCCAGTTGTTATTGCTTTGATGCGTTCTGAAGTGCAAACTATTCTTCTTTCCACACCAACACCGAGTCTTGTTATTGTCTGTCTTCTGTCGAATAACCTAGAAAGTACTACTGTAACTGGCTATAACACTAGACAGTTTTAAATTTTAATCCCTATAGATTCCCACACACTTGCTGGCTTTGAAATTTAGAGTAACTAACATATCTTTTGGTTGAGATTTTGAGATTGGTGTCTAATATTTTATGATTTTGATTTGATATTTTGCAGCAAGTACCAAGAAACTTCCGCGAGGACAGGGACGGCCGTCAGAGTAGCTGCTCTCATCGACACCAGAGAATCGCTTGTACAAATGGAGCTTGTTTTTGGGCTAAAGGTCTACATGATTAACCCTTACGAGACGTGGAGAAGTTTGTAAATACAATTTTGTAAATCTAATGCATCCCATCCGCATTTGCTGAGGAAATCAGCTCCATTTGCGTGTTCTTCTTCAACATTAAACCAGATTGTACGTTAGAAAAATCAGCATTGTCGTAGATTTTATTAGTCGCTAAAGAGTGGAACTAACCTTGATTTGACTTGTACAAATCTCTTTAAATTTTTTAAATGTTATGTTATAAATTGTATTAAAATAGATTAATTATACTTGGTAAACTAAAAGTTCTGCAAGTTTGGTAATTATTCAAATTTATTAATATAAAATAAAGACCATTCACACCAATGACACCATGAGCCTAAGATTTTTCTTTTTTTCTACTTGAATATTTGATGTGACATCAACCTGCCATGAACCTAAGAATAAGGCCGTGATTCATATTTTAATTTGCAAAAAATTATTGGTTAAAATATCTTATGTTTATGAAAAAAACTAAAAAATGCCAAAAGAAATAAAATAAGACAAATGTCTACTCACACATCGGTGGAAAAATGATCCCATGATAACATTACATGGCAGAATTAGAAAATAACCCTGTAAGCAAATTCTTGAAACTCTCCTCTCTTTATTCTCATAATAGCAAAACAAGAGATCTATTGTATAATTCTGTAATGATTCATAAACCATAAATACCATAAAATAAAGAAAAACAGGTAGAAATTAAAGTAAATCCAAAAAGAAAAAATGGGTAATCAAATCTGCCAGTCCAGGTCCAGTATTACCTTCACCTGTCAAAAACACCTGAGAAAAACAGAAACAAAACATTCTATGCCACAGCAGGCATATCCTTCAACCATGGATCCAAAGGCTTCCCAATAGAGTAAACAATGAAACCAATCTCCCTCAACTTCTCAGTCTCCACAACATTTCTCCCATCAAACACATATGCCGGTTTCTGCATATTCTCATAAATCTTCTGATAATCAAGTTTCTTGAACTCGTCCCATTCGGTAAGAATGCAGATTCCATGAGCACCTTTTGTGGCCTCATAAGCATCCCACACCACATGCACTTTCTTCACAGTGCTAGGGCTCAACGGTTGGAGATGAACAGGATGATCCCAATCGAACTTGTTGTTCATCGACAGATCCCTCGTGATTTGATCCTCTGTCACCTGAGGATCATAAATGGTCAAGTGTGCTTTATCACCCAACAACCCTTTGCACACATCGATAGCCGGCGTTTCCCTGGTGTCTCCCGTGTCCTTCTTGAATGCGAAACCAAGAATGGCAATCTTCTTACCTGAAACCGTGTTGAACATTGATGAAACAACCCGGTTGACGAATCGCTTCTTCTGATAGTCATTGATCTTGATCACTTCTTTCCAGTAGTTTGCAACATCAGGCAGGCCATTGCATTCACAAACGTACACCAAGTTGAGAATGTCCTTTTGGAAACAGGACCCACCAAACCCAACACTGGAATTGAGGAACTTAGGACCGATTCGGGTGTCTGTACCGACAGCATGAGAAACCTGAGAGACATCTGCACCAGTTGCTTCGCAGAGAGCTGACATTGCATTCACAGACGAAATCCTCTGAGCCAAGAACGCGTTGGCAGCCAATTTCGAGAGCTCAGCTGACCATAGATTGGTTGTCAGGATTCTATCTTCAGGAACCCAATGAGCATACACATCTTTTAAGGTTTGGATCGCTTTTTGCCCAGCAGGAGTTTCTCGCCCTCCAATCAGAACCCTGTCAGGATTAAACAGGTCCTTGATCGCAGTCCCCTCTGCAAGAAACTCAGGGTTGGACAGGATCTGAAACTTGATCCCGTTCCCGTTGTGCGTCAGGATTTTCTCGATCGCCTCAGCTGTTTTGACAGGAACAGTTGATTTCTCAACAACAATCTTGCTGGATTTGGACACATTAGCAATCATCCTGGCTGCACTCTCCCAATAGGTTAGGTCAGCCGCTTTCCCAGCCCCGAGTCCCTGCGTTTTCGTCGGTGTGTTCACCGACACGAACACGATATCAGCCTCTGACACGTGCTTCTCAACATCAGTGCTGAAGAAGAGATTCTTTCCTCTGCACTGCTTCACCACATCATCAAGACCAGGCTCGTAAATAGGGAGCTGGTCGCTGTTCCAAGCCGAGATCCTGGAAACTGATATGTCAACAACAGCAACTTCAATCGAAGGACACTTCAATGCGATCACTGCCATTGTAGGACCCCCAACATAACCAGCACCAATGCAACAGATCTTCACCATTTTTCTTCCTTTCTGAACCAAAACAACATTAAAGTTTCAACCTTTACACAAAAAAAAGTTAACAGGAAGAAGAAATCTAAACATAAAATACCTCAAGAAACAGTTCAAACAGAAGCAAAGATAAAAGATATGGTAAAATCTGATGATGGAGAGGAGAAGTACCTGTTGTGACACTTCCTTTATGCTTCAAGAAGAAAAGGGTTGCCTGGGTAAGAATCCAAAATGAAAAATAAAGAAGATTAGGTATGTATTTGTGATGGATGGGACCAGTAAGTATTTCAATTTCAATGGAAACTGGAAACTGGAATAGGTTTAGGTTTACCTAAAATTTATGGAAATTCAAGAGAAGCAAAAACTGCTTTAAATACCCTAAAATGATCCCCACACCTATCTATCTATGGCTTTCATAAACTCAAGCAACTACTGTAATAAGCAAGTCATCAAAGATTCAAAAAGCTGACCTTTGAACATGAAACACGTTTGCAAAAACCTACCTTTCAGTAACAAACAAGGGAATATATCATACCACCTACACGTACTTTTCCCTTTTATTTAGTAACTCCTGTGTGAATGCAAGACTAGATTTTAAATCCTGAATTTAGTCTTTTTCGTTTTCTTTTCAGTTTTGTTTCGTAAACAAACAGGTCGTTTTTTTTATTCAGTTAAAAATAGATTTTATCTCAATTATCTTAAGTAACTACCAATTTGATTTGATTAAAAAGTAGTGGAAGAAACTAATAAATAATAAACCTTTTTTTTTAAAAATAAAAATAAAAATAAATAAACCACTGGATTACAATTTATACTACAATTTTAACCAATGGTTCTTCACAAATCAAAAAAAACATTAGGCGTAGAGTTTGAGTCCATCACTTGCGGTTCTTGGATACATGGGTAAAAAAAAATTATATAAAAACAAACTAATTTTATCAGTGTACTGACAAAAACCATTGATCATTGTTCAAAACTTCTTTCTTCCCCTTCCTCCGAAAAATTAATTTAAACTTCACCCACCAATCACATGCCCTAAAATAAGTCAAAAGAACAGCACCAATGAATACAGAAATTGGAAACTTTACCAAATGTAGGAGAAAGGAACATGCTTGGTGGGGTAGTAAAAGGTCTAAGGAGTACTACCTTAGAGTGAGATCAAAGCCAATTTAGATTCCATCATTATTAATAGTAATAATAACAAATTAAAACTGACAGTTAACAGAAAGAGACCTTTGCAGAAAAAGGAAGAACAAAAATGAAAAGATTATTCTGATCATACCTTACATTATGCCCATAAATCAGCACCTAATTGAAGCTTGATACAGATGCGTGAAACTCACTACAAAAGGACGGATGGGAAGTTGGTGTGATTAAAAAATTATAACTTTTTTTTTTTATAAAAAAAAAATGATACTTTAGTTTCAAGGGTTGGGTTTCATTTGTGAAAATAATCTAGAATACTTTGTATTTTTCTTCAAAACCTCATTCTTATCTCGGTAGGGTGTGTTTATCCACTTTATTTACCAGTTACAAAAGATTTACTAATTAGAACACCGGAAAAAAAAAGGAAAAAAGATTAGGAGAAAAAGACCCATCAACCCTAACTATTTGCAATCTCTCAACTTAATCGAACGAGCTCGTTGTTACTAGAGTTGCTTAATAAACGAGTTGTTTGTTAGGTCACATTAGGCACGAACATCGTGATTTTATACTCAAACACGACTCAACCTGACTAATTTAAGTAGTCAAAAGTAAACGGTAGTGCAATCCATATGCTATACGAACTTAGAAAAGGCCAAATATATAGACAACTGAACTGACTAAACCATGCATTTTCTCCTACAAATTGGGCAGATGCGCAGAAAAGCCTAATTAAAAGTCAAAAAGAATTATGCTAAAGTCATCGTTTGTTGCGAGTTTGAGGCTACCATCATCCCTCTTTTAGTGTTTTTGCTCCAAAAATATGATCAATGGCTACAAGACAAGACATCTTCTGCTGGTTGAGTTGAGGTGTCCATTCTTCATTTCATACCTAGAAGGCAACCAACGAAAGGGTGATACTATTTAGCCACTGGTTCTCGAAATGTACGAGAATATAATTTTACCCGAAAAGTAACTTATGAGAGTAGTTTTAAGGAAAGTTATATTTTTTTATTTGGTTGATTATTGTTAAATTTAACGAAGGGTTTATAAGGATAGATAAAAATGTATTTTTAAAATTATACTCCCTTCTTTATTTAATAAATATCAAATTAAAAGAAAATACACCCACTAAGGAAACTTTAACAAAAGGCTAATTGTTGTCTTGAAAAATAAGAAAAACTCTAATTACTCTATAATTACTCCTCGTATTAACCAATGAAAAAATAAATATTACTCCCTCCGGTTGGAATTGTTTGACGTTTTAGAAGTTTAAGCTTGGTCTTTATTAAACGTCGTTCTCCATTTCCAATGCTACTTTCCATGAATTCTGACCATTTCACCATCGCCATCTCCCTCCCTCTGCTATTTCCGCAAAGCAAATCGAAACAGAAATGTTAGAGCACTAGAAATTGAAGACGATGGGTGGGAACATGAACAGAGGAGGTGAGATAGCATTGTGAAGTGATAGCTTCGAATTATGCGGGGAAAATAAAAATTTTGAAGGGAAAGATTTCAAAATTTAAGAGGGATTAGGGTTGGGCAATTTGGGAGGTCTCTACGCACGTCAATTTGGAGGGATTTGGGAGGGATTTGGGAACTGATCGTGAATGAGCTAACAAAACTGATGAAGGGCAGATGTGTAATCTAACACACAGAATAGTACATCCTTAATCCTTGTGCTCACTCCCAAAACGTCAAACAATACCAACCGGAGGGAGTAATATGTAATTACTCCAAATTTTCAATTGTCATCTTAAAAAATATAATCGAACAAACTTTTAAAAACAAACTTTCCCCCCACATCAATCATATATAAAATAACAGAGGGAGTAATTATATAGTAAAAAGTAATTTTATAATTGTCTCAAAATATAAAAGTTTCCTTTTAAGTTTGAGAAAGTTGGTCTTGAGTTTTTTTTCAGGAATCACTTTCCTTTTTCTTATTACTATATTTGGAGACTTGAGAATATAAGATTCTAAATGATGTAATTTTCCTGAATCTAAAAACCAAACAGACCCTTAACTTATCAGGAAATAAATATTCAATCTACTAATAAATTAGGTTTACATCTACTTTTGTCACTAGCAAAGCTTGTTAACCCTTCTCTTCTAATTATGGTTCCAAACTTAAAGAGTTTCAAGGCTGTCCAATAACTATCTTTGAATTATGGTATATAAATTTTTCTATCCTATAAACCACAAAAATCAATACAATCCTACAAATATCAGCTTATAAAAAAATCTTACTAATATCATCGAGCAACGGTGTTAGCATTTCTACTAACGTGAACAAATTGACAGTAAATTAGAGTTGTGTGAAAAATCCACTTGCTTTAATAGCGTAAAAAGCGCTTAGATAATCTGATGGTACAATAATATTAGAAGCTCATGATTTGATTAGAACCTCGTTTCAAGAAATTGAAGCTCGTCCTTTTTTTTTATGGGTGGTTTATATTTTTTTTGTGGATTATAATCCGTCAAATCATGCTCTAATCGAAAAAATTGATATACATATTGAAAGTCTAACGGAGAGTCACAATGAAAATCCCTTGGTTGGACTAGTTACTGTCTGTATCGGAGTTATTCTCTTCTCATGGGTCATCACAAGCAGGGACGGATCTAGGAGTTGTATTCAGGGGATCTCCATTTTTTTTTTGAGTATTTTAAAAGGAAGGCAAGCGAGTTGAACGAAAAATTAAAAAAATGCTTAAGAGTATTTGTATCCGTCACTAAATAATAAATATTTAGATAAACTTAACAAAATGATAAATAAGAAGACAGACGGAGAGTAGAGGCAGAGGTAGAGCACACCGACGGGCGCTAAGGGGTTGAGGCGTTAACCGCTGAGCGACGGGCCACGTGCCACGGCGACAGGTAGAGGCAGGCAGTGAGGGGGCTGGGTTGGGGTGAGGATGAGGGATCGCGATTAATTTGGGGATTAAGGTTAGGGATTTCAATTTTGAGATTTTGGGTAGCTGGGTTGAGTTAGGGATTTGGGTGTGGATTGGTTACTTAGGCTGGGTTGGGTTGGGTTTAAAATTTGGGCTACGTTTAGTGGGATAAATGGGTAAGAAAAATATTAGTAAATTTTTTTTTTGATTGGGTCAGGGGTGGTCTTGTTTTTACAAGCTCTTATTTATTATCCAATTTTATTTGGGCTATGTATTGTTAGTTTGATCAATAGTCATGGTTTAATTAATGAATATAATTTGTGGTTTATTTCTATGAAAAAAACATAAAAAATTCAAAGAGAAATCTGATTTTTTTTAAAGAAAACTGTTTATTTCTTTCATGTCTGACAAACCTAGAGGTTATCATAGGGATATTCCTCCACTCTTGAGACCTCAACTTTACCTCAATTCACTTTAGTGCAATAACTCTGGAACCCATGTGAGAAAATGCCGAAGTCGTAAGAAACTAAGGACGATTTTGTATCTAAGCCAACGTTACTTACTATGCACATTCTCGACAGAGGCATACAAATTGCATCCCATAAACCAAATCAAAACCAAAATCACTGCAACAAATGCACTCAAACGATGAGGAAGACTTCAGACCAAAGGAACTCACCTAGTCCCGACGAGTTTTTGGACAACGGACAGACTGTAGCTCCTCCTGGCCACACCCCTTTCCACTCCCACCGGCCGGTGTTCACGCCCAGCCCCCACACCAACGGTCGCAGCACCCTCTACGACTCATTTGAGCTTGGAACCATGACCACCCAACTCAACAAGGCCATGCACAGCTTCAACAACTCACCGACGACTACATCGCCTTCCATGTCTTACCTGAATTCCCCCTTCTGCCGCCGGCTACTGGATAGTATTCACAGAGAGAACGCAAAGGCTAAAAAGAGAATTAGGGGATGCAGTGTTGCCAAGAAGAGAAGTATTAGGGGATTCGTGTGCCGTCTGTGGCAGAAAGTTAAACAAGGGTTGTACAAAAATAAGGAGCGAAACAAGCGCTAATCAGCTTGTTAAATAAAGGACCAACAGTCACCAGATCAAGCCGCGAGTGGCCAGTAGTCTGTATGCAAGACATTAAAGACTTATAAAGTCCGTTGGTCACTCTTCTTAGAAACTTCTGGTATCACTAGTTCGATCTTTGTACATAGAATCGTTACTTACTAGAAACACTTTATCCTAAACAAGCCAACCCAGTACAAACAAGAGTAGAACTGAGGTCAGGAACACATGTAGTTCATACTTTTAAGAAAATTCTGAAAACTTTTTACAGCGTAAACTAATGTTTCTAACCTAACCAAACCAGAAAACTATGAATTACCGCGTGTGGTATCTTTTGGTAACAGCAGCAGGGACGAGGATCCAGAGAGTGAGCGAGGGAAAGAAACAACTTGCTGGCTCTTAATGCCGTAACTCAAAACGCACTAATAGGTACAAAACAACAACAGAAAACACTTCTGCGCTAGTCATATATCTCTATATTTCTCACGGAGGCAAATGCAAGATTCCCCCCCTCTATAAAATTTCCAGTATTTCCCTTGTAATTTCAAGCCGAATTCATTTACAAACCTGCTTCAGCTGGAAGCTCTGAGCTAAACGAAACAAAACTGACGTCACACAAAAAACTAGATGCGAGTAATTGTATGAAACAAACTTTTCAGATGAGCTGAAGCAACCAAAACCTTTATGCCAGTAGATACCTATGACAACCTAAGTGCCATTTCTTGAAGAAGCGCTCTCTTCTGTGAAGCATTAATTACATGGTCAGTTTCAGCATTCTCGAGCACATCAGTGACTATCGCAGCAGCATGACCAAGCGGTTCCTCCGAAGCCCTCCTCAACATGAAAGCCTGCTCAGGCAAAGCAGGGCAAAAGTTCAAAAAAGAATTACAGTAATTCTCACAACGGGAGTGTGTGTGCAAGACCATGGGGCAAAAACAGAATGTGAAAGCATAGAAGAAATTAAGAAGCATAACATAATATTTACAACAATCTTCAAAAGGTAACCCATAAACGTTCATTCACCAAAATAAAAGACATCACTTCTGAGACCAAGCCCGAAACAGAGGTAAGGAAAGTGTGGATTCACTTTTCAGCTTAACTTTATTTTCACAACCATGAGAAAGTGTCGATTGAACAAAAAAGATAAGAATTTAAGACTAAGTTGAAAACTGTTAAATGAGCCATCCACTAGTGGACCAAAACCAAATTGTCCAAGGCATGGTGAATGCCGAAGCATCTAACAATTGGCACGGTGCAGGCACACCCAAGTAAAACCGAATTCAGGGCATTTTATCTTGAAAAAAAAGAGTAGACAAACACTTATAGGGATTGTAACAGGCTGGTAAGATCAACATTCAACAGTACAACTCCACGGGCTAAAACTTTTCAAGTAGAGTTAACAATATGATATGATGGGGAAGTAAAGAAATGATGCATCCATGAAGGCCTGTGCAATATTGGTTTCTACAAATACTCTGAATTTGTTTGTTAAGCACTTTTAATGATTAGTTTTTAAAGAGTACAGGACACAGGAGAAGATATCCTCCTTCCACGCAAGAAAAAAAGGCAAGTAAATAAAAATCAAGACTAGCTGACCACACCAAAAATAAAGATGCCTCATACACTGAAACATGCTAGAAGGAAGCACTTAGAACACAATTATAAAGGCATAATTAAATTTGGGCTCCCACCAACAAAGGCATAAAGTTTTTTGCATACATGCATAAGATTGTAGCCTTTTAAATTTTGAGTTCACCACATGGAAAGTAGTCCAATACCAGAGGGTGAAATTACAACATTTCAGAAGGCTGATATGTACCCAAATACATTTAGTACCCATATGCTATTTAGCATGTGAAGATATAGTTAACTTTACCTCACCTCAAATACAAAAAAACATTCAGTTGTACTCCCTCTGTTTCATAAAAAACGAGGTTTTAGGGAGAATAGGATTTTCCAAATTATATGTCGTTTAACACTAATTTAGGCAATTTTTGGATTAACTTTACTAACATACCCCTAATTAATACTCCTAAGATTTCTCTCTTTACGAAAAAAAAGTGGTTTAGAGGGGTATTATGGACCAAAAGAAACCGAAGTCCACTTCCTTGGTCCGTATGCAAAATTCTAAAACCTCACTTTTTATGAAACGGAGGGAGTAATGATTACTTTGTCTAACAAAATTACAAAAAGCATAAAAGTGATTATATGCTGTCTGAGACACTACTTGAAAGAGAATAAAAGATTAGTGAAAGAAGAGAGCACCTGTCCGTGATGAGATACAGTTAATGTACATGGCTGCTGAGACCAAGGCTCACCATCAATCTGAACAGGCAATGCAGCCAAAAGCTGTATCTTAATTGACTGTCCTTGTGCAAGTCTTCGAGCCCGGGAGAGCCCCACCTACCCAAACAAAAGACAACAGCTCACCGTTATTTTCCAACCAAAAATGACCCCAAAGTAAATACAAAAAATTAACTAAAATAGGTCCTCTGCGAAGTTCGGTCAAAGATATGCCTAGCAAATATTTGAAGGAGGATAGCTCTTTAGGATGAATATGTTAGGAAAAGGTTTCTACTTCGTGAGGAAAGTAGCAAACACAAACTAACATCTGCCAGCAGGCAAAAACTGTCATTAAAAGTGGCACAATTGCAGGTTCAGTTTATCCCCTAAGGTAACCTGAGCCACTCAAGGTTGCCAAGAGAAGCCAGAAGATCCTAATATTCTAGAAAGGATTCTGAAAATTTGGAGACTTCTACATGTTATGTCCATGATGTACCAAAGCATTTTACCTGAAGCTTCCCAAGGTGCCATGTTCCAGATATGCTAACAACTTCTAGTATCTTGTCATGCATTGATTGTGGATCAAAGTTATCATAAGTTTCATCCTCATTTCGCCATAGGTCCACACCACCCATATAGCTTCCAATGTTTGCGACAAGTACACCCTCAGCATCCTGAAATTTTTTAGAAAATAAATTACATCACCCTAGCACCCATTAATTTAAGCTCCTGCAGTAATCATGAAGGAGAGACTCATTCCCTGTTGTTAAAGTTAAAAATCAATCAGGAAGATTAACTGTGGCATTTATGCTTGGGTCAGTAACAATAATAACAAATTCAGCAAGAGATATTCACGAAAAGGTGTGCTTTAATTTGAGGGACTTAAGAATACAGGCAGGGAACGTTGGACTGAGTAAAAGGCAACCTCGCCTTTTTAATGAGCTATTCTAGGTTGTCAAAAAAAGAGGAGCCATCTTGTGATGATAATTTCATTGAAACCTTGAAAAACAACAGTAACAACATATTCTGATCTGAACTTATAACTTATTTCAGAACTCTAGAAAATAGGAGTTTTATTTTATTTTTATTTTTTTTT
>NBIL01039586.1:0-16096 GCA_002752925.1 Viola pubescens var. scabriuscula
TAGGATCAAGGAACCCCATTGACCCCTGCTTCCCTCCTGTATCAACACCACCTCAGGTACGCTTAGAGATGATGCCTACCAACTAGCACCTTGCTGGTAAAAGGGTTTACTGAATTGGCTGATGATCGATTAGGGGAAGACAACTCCAGACTAGTATCCTCGGGTGTCATTCGGGACTGGATCTGATTAACCTTTCCCCCTACCATTTCACAAAATCCCGCTAACGTGTAGGTGTCTACTTCGATCCTCTTGGTCAATAATTCATGGCCAAGAAGAATGACGGTTGTGTAATCTACTCAACCTTAGATTAGCTAGGTCTAAAATCAAACAGGCACATGTTAAGATAATAACGAGATTAGTTAAATGCAGATTTAAAGATTAATAAGATCAATTAGGTCTCATGCAAGCTTATACTCATGTTTTAAACGCATCTACTAAGAACAAGAAAGATTAGTTAGGGAAAGACAAGAAAAATAAAGAAAAAAATAAAATGATTTGAATATAAGATGATAGGAGAAAACAAGTTCCAAACGAGAGAAAAGAGAAGAAGAGCGGTTGATGGTCGTCCTCCAGGACTCTCTGTGTGTCTCCCCCTCTCTAAAATCCTAGGGAGGTTGTATATAGAGTTTCCTCTCCCAAAAATATCTCTAAAAGGAAATAAATAAATAAATCCTAATTAAACTCTAATTGCATTTAATCACTCTTCCTCTCCTATTAGAAGACTATAAAAATAAGATAAAGGAGGAAGGATGTTATCCCAACTCTTCTGCAAATCAGATCAACAATCGTAATCGCTATAGGAGTCTTTTACAAGTATCACCCGAAATCTTCTGCCAGCTAAGAAGGATCGTCTTGCCCAAGCGAGTCTGTCTTGACCAAGAAAGGTGTCTGCTCCATTCTACCTAGATTTTGCTCTTTATGCCCCTCTTTGCTTACTTCCTCTCCAGATCTACTTCCTACAATAATCATAGAATTTATATTGAAATAAATAGAATTACCATTTAAAAATACACAAAAATAAGGGGTAAAATCACTACGATAAAAGCTTAATCAAAAAGATCAAGGCGATTAAGGAGTGGCTGACTCCTAAGAGCGCGAGCGACGTGTGCTCATTCCATGGCCTAGCGAGCTTTTATAGGCGCTTTGTCAAGGATTTTAGTACAATTGTTGTGCTTTTGAATGACCTAACTAAAAAGAGTGTTCCTTTCAGGTGGGAGCAGCAGCAAGAAGAAGCGTTTCAAACGCTTAAGGAGCGATTGTGTGCAGCGCCCATCTTAGCCCTACCGGACTTTGACAAGGCGTTTGAAGTGGAGTGTGACGCGAGTGGACTTGGGATAGGTGTTGTCCTTATGCAAGAGAAGCGTCCCATCGCCTACTTCAGTGAGAAGTTGAAGGATGCTCAACTTAGGTATTCGACTTATGACAATGAGCTTTATGCCCTTGTGCGTGCGCTAGAAGTTTGGCAATATTAGTTGATGCCGCACAAGTTCATTATTCACACGGATCACTTGAGCTTGAAGTATCTCAAGGGACAAGGCAAGTTGAATCGACGTCATGCTACTTAGATGGAGTTCATAGAGTCCTTTTCCTATCACATCCAATACAAGCAAGGTAAGGAGAATATAGTGGCCGATGCACTATCTCGAAGGTATATGCTTATTTCTACTCTTAGTGCTAAATTCCTTGGATTTTCGCATATCATTGACCTTTATCCACATGATGCTGATTTTTGTGATATATATAACAATTGTTTGACTAGGAGCGAGTCTAAGTTTTATAGGCATGAAGGGTATTTATTTAAAAGAAAACTTTTATGTGTGCCACAATGTTCTTTGCGTGAATTATTTATGCATGAATCTCATAGTGGCGGTTTGATGGGCCACTTTGGGGTGAATAAAACCCTAGATGTGCTTAAGGAGCATTTTTATTGGCCTCACATGAAGCGAGATGTTGTCTAGTTTAGATGGTGCTAAAAAGGCAGAATTGGTGAAGAAAATTCATGAACAAGCCAAGCGAAACATTGAGAAGACGAATGCGAAGTTGGCGCATAAGAGGAACGAAGAAAGAAAGATGGTGTCCTTCAATGTTGGTGATTAGGTGTGGCTGCACTTACGCCGGGAATGGTTTCCATCCCAACATCATGGAAAGATGTAAGCAAGAGGCGACGGTCCATTCCAAATTGTTGAGAAGATCAACAATAATGCCTACAAGCTTGACTTGCCTAGTGAGTATGGTTCTGTTAGTGCGTCTTTTAATGTTACTGACTTGAGTTTATTTGATGTAGGTGATGATGATAATTTGAGGACGAATCCTTTCGAAGGGGGAGAGAATGATGCGAACCCTAGCACATCGCATGCGCAGACGCACGCGCACGCCGTGCCATTATCGCCCATCGAACCAATGACTCGTGCTAAAGGCAAGGAGCTACAAGCGAGGCTTTCGTCATTGTTGTATAAGGATTTGCAGTGAGAGAAGCTTATAGAGGAAGTTGTGCTACTAGAGAAGGAGTCAAGGCTAGTGACACTGCTCCTAGCCTCGCCTAGTGCGTCAGGCACGTCTGCCCGAGCCATTTTAGAGTAGGGAGCTTCAATGTAGGATCCAAGTGATTGATAATATAATTTGAGATGTCTTTATTCACTGGACCAAGTTTTAAGCCATTCGCATGAGGGAATAGTTCAAAATATCCAGTCCACTTATTGGTGCACATGGAAGGCGCAAGATGACATGCGATTTGGACAATCGAGCCAACTTTCAGATGGATCGTGTGATTTCCTATTTTGTCACTTCGAGACTTAATTAACTTAATTATTTTTAGTTTTTTTAAGTTTATTCAGTTATTGCACGAGTAGGATTAGCGTAAGTCCTAATTAGAATTGAACTAGTATTAGGTTAGCGCTATTTAAGTCACCGATTGGCACTTGTAAGTATTGGTTGTTATTTTGATTAATCAAGACATTGTCTTTGAGTTAATTACTGCCCAATTAATTACTGCCCAATTTTGTTAAGTCGTTATTCATTCCGCATCGACATCCAATCCTTCAAACTAGATCAAATCACCATTGTGCCCATCCTACGCACCTAAGATCGCCCCCTCTAATACGATCCTAGGTACGTAGGATGCGTTAATCTTGATTTGATCTAGTTCAAAGGGTGGATTTCGAATTCAGAATGGATAGAGCTCAACATGACGAGCTTAGTCCTATTAGAAACTTGTGCTAATCAACCTAATCGATTCAAGTGAGGTTATTGACTCGAATTCTAGACCTATATTCAACTCGTGAATATCAACCTAGGCGAAACGACTCAATGATGAACTTTCGGGTTTTACTTATAAACGACTCGAGCGTTCGGACTTAAGAAGGAACAAGGTTCACGCATGAACAATTAGAGTAAACACTCTCAAAGGCAAAGTCTCAAATTAATCAAAATCAACGTAACTTTAAAATGAAGCCAACGGCTCTTTAAATTGAAACAACTGACTCCTAAACGCACTCTAACTAGGACAACTTGAATCCTACTCGTGCAATAATGGAAATAACTTAAACAAACTAAAACTAATTAAGTTAATTATGTCTTAAAGTAATAAAATTGGCAATCGCACGACGTGGCCAAAAGTTAGGCCGAGACACCAAGTCGCATGCGCCTTGTGCACTCCATGCGTTCGATAAAGTCGACTCAGGCCTTTGGATGTTTCCCTCGTGAAAATGTCCTCAAACTTGGTCTAGAGATGCAGGACATCTTCAAATATACTATCAATGCTCAAACTCCCGCCTTGAACCTTCCTGCTCCGAAATGGCTTAAACAGGCGTGTCTGACGCACTAGGCGAGGCTAGGAGTAGCGTCACTAGCCTCGGTGCCTTCTCGCATAGCACAGCTTCCTCGATGAGCATCTCGCGCTCCAACTCCTTATATAGCAGTTGTGAAAGCCTCGCTTGCAGCTCCTTACCTTTGGCACGAGTCATTGGTCCGATGGGCAACAATGGCACGGCTTGTGCATGCATATGCACATGCGATGTGGATGGATTTGCATCACCCCCCCACTCCTGATACGATCCTGGTTGCCTAGGATGCATATGTTCGCCGTTTGGTTCTAGTTCAAGGGTTTGGCTTGCGTGGAAGAGAGATAGTGCTCATGAGACGAGCCTAGACCTAGCAAGTGACCTGCCTTGCTCAACATATTCGATCCAAGTGAGGTGCTTTATTCGTTTATTAGACCTAGACTACACCTGGAATCGTCGATCTAAGGGAAACAACCAATCGGTTAATTAGGGTTTTACTTGCATCGACTCAAGCTTGCGAACTCAAGAAGAAACAAGACATACATGAGAATCCATTCTTGCCACAAGAGAATCTACTCTTAGACACAAGGTTTAACCTTAACTTTATCAATAATCTCAAAACTATTTAGCAATGAGCACTAGCGGCTCTATAAATAACAAAGAAAACCTAAACCTACTCAACCTCAAACTAACAACAGTCCTAATCTAGTAGCTACCTTATTTAACTTATGAAAAGTAAATAATAATAATAATACTAATATCTAATTAAGTAAATTAGTCTTCGCACGAGCGGGCTTCAATTTGGGCCGACTCCCTTAAGCCACGCGACGTGTGGTGCGCACCCTGTCCGCAAGAATATCGCCCTTGGCCATCTTGCTCATGGCTCGTGCGTTATGGCTCTATCTTGGTCACATTGGCGCTTACTTGATGCAGTTTGGGAATCCACATCAAGCGTTGTCGTTTGGTCCCGCAAGTCTGAAGTGGCTCAGCATGGCGCATCTGCGAGTCCTAGGCGGCGTAGGATTCTTGTCAGCGGAAATGTCGACTTAGTCCATCCTTTGATCCACTCGTCTGAATGCCCTCATATTTAGATCAGAGCCAGCTAACACATAGCACAGTCCAGTATTGCTCTTAGTCCTCTGATTGGAATCTTCCCATGTCAAATGGCTCGGTCGGTGCTGTCTGCGAATCCTAGGCGGTGTAGGATTCCAACTAGTGAAAATATCGACTTGGGCCTTCAGTCGATCCACTCGCTCAAACGTCCTCAAATTTGAGCCTGGACTAGATAACACATAACATGAGCCTGTAATGCTCTAAGTTCGGCGGTCTGATCGTCCCTGCTCTGAATTGGCTTAGACACAGTCGCCTGGTGCGGCTGGAGAGGCCTACAGTGCAAACCTTGGCCCTGGGCTCGACATGCGTTGCTTAGCTTTCTCAAGTAGCATCTTGAGGTTTAGCTCTATGTACCAGAGATGCGTTAATCTCTCGGCTCGATGTCTTGGCTCGACGGGCCCTTGCGGATGTGCGTTGGACGTGCGCACTAGGCAGGGGCTCCGCAAGCGTTGCATGGCTGTCTCGAGTAGTGCCCTCAGCTCTAGCACCTCCATGTACAGCAGTTAGGATTGTGATAACCTCACTTGGTTATCCACAACCTTGGCGTGATCTACGCCCGAGGCTTGGCGTCGGGGTCCGATGGGGCCTAGCTGCGCGTTGTGCATATGCGATGGGGACAGGATGGCATCACCCCCCCCTCACATTTTGTTTGTTGTGGTACATATTTTATTTCAATATTCATTGGCTATCATTATTCCAGTACCCGTCGGCTAGGCTGGTATCAAGATTGTTGACAACAGTACGTTCATAGATTATTTCGGTAAGGCAGCTATTTATAGAGTCCAAATCGCGTCTCTCTCTTCTGTCCCTAAAACTCTGTGTTTGTCCATCTTCAAGATCCTTTGCTGCACTACGCTCTTCTAGGCCTAGACTAAGGTCGTCCACTCTAGAATTCCTTCTAGGGCAAGAGTAAGCTTTTCCTCAGTAAAACCAGTGTTTTCAGTAACTTTCTTCCCTATCTCCTTTGAATTCTCAATTCTGCATAAAAATGAAAAAAATGCACATAATCATTAGTAACTCTATCTAAAAACACATATATAGATAGAGATATTCATCAAAATTAGCGCACAATCAAGCTATAACATATTCCTTCACGGAGCAACGCACCTTGGAGCCCATAAATCATGTCACGCTTGACCCCAAGTCCATATCCTTTCACCCTTCCAAACCGGTTTGGGCAAAATACATGTTGTAAAACCTCATACTCGAAAGCATTTGAGTGAGTTCTCAAATGCTCACAATAAGAACTCTACAATTAAATGATAAAATTAGACAACATATTCAAGCAACATATAATAAGTATTAAAGATGGGGCAAGAAAAAAAAAGATTGGTTAAGAAGAGAGAGAGCAATAACATTGAAATTTGATGAAATTACACTCACAAGAGCATCTTCGGCTAACTTGATAACTTTGCCATTTTTTCGAGTGTGGGACCGACATAAAAATTGAACCTGCTTTGGCGACTATCCTTCATCCCTCTTCTGCAATCATTAAGAAACAACAAAATAGGTACAACAATTAGCATTAACTTTCACAATAAAGTGCTTGGAAATATGAGAAAATAAGACCACCTACTAGCTACTGCTACCTAATTAACAGAGTTGCTGACAACTATAATGAAATAAACTGAAATGAGCTTGTATAATTAGGTGGAACTTACAATCTCATCTCTCAATCGAGCATAAGTTCCTTCTCCATCTAAGAATCCAATTCCAAGATCCATTCCAAAATCCCATCCAATTAATACAATACTCTTTATCTAACAACAAAGAGTATAATCGCGGGTAAAGACTCATCAGAGGCTGCTCACCTACCCAAATATCCTTCCAAAATAATATATTCTCGCAATTTCCTAAAACTATAATTAGATTATCTCAAAACTTCACATTTTCTTTTTTGGTTAATGTGATTTTTTAAATTAATATATTAATTAAAGACGGTGATTAATTATAATTTTAATTAACTAATTATATATTTTATTATTATCACATGCTCTGAGAAAAACTAGTAGACAACAAACAATTATACTTTCTAAAAGCACAACTCGAGGCAAACCCTACACCTCAATTATTATATTATATATATATATTATAATTGCAGCTTTCATAGAATATTCTTATAAGATTTGCTACATTCTTATTTTAGTTCCTACGTTTATCTAAAAATCTAAAATTAATCTTTACGTTTGTCTTTGACTAAAATTGATCCTTATATTTATATAATTTGCTGAAATCAATCCAATTAATTTTATTTTTCAAAAAATCCAAAAAAAATGTTATTCTTTAATAACAAAGATATATAAGAATAAAATATTTTTTTATTATTATTTTGACCATGTTATCATGTCACGTAGGATATTAGTAAAGAAACATATTTTCTGAAAAAAATTTAAAATAAAAATTAATTTAATTAAATTAATTGGATAGATTTCAGCCATTTATATAAATATGAGGATCAATTTCAACCAAAGATAAACTTGAGGACTTATTCGAGGACAAACAGGCATTCAGCTTATAAGACTTGAAGAATCTGTTAAAATTAGTATAGTGGTGAGGGGTTAATTAGAGAGACATTTAAAATAATAATCATAATTAATGGTATGGGTATTGCTCCTTAAGTACACCTACAATCGGTATATATAAAAGGCATATAATTTCGTGAAGGTACTCTCTAATTACATGCATATGGTTTTACATATATATACATCTCCTTCCATTGATCAACTTCAATCTATTTATAGTTCTTCTTGAAGCTAACCAATAGAAAACTAAAATCAAGTTTCCTTTTCTTTGATCATAATAGCTATAGCTTGCAATCGAGAGCTTCATCAAAGTCATAATAAAATGGAAAGGGCATACTCCATAAAAATCCAGCCACCGAAATTTGGTAATCTGGTTACTATCCTCAGCATCGATGGAGGAGGAATTAGAGGAACCATTCCTGGTGTCATTCTTGCTTACCTTGAATCTCAACTTCAGGTTATTTTTTATTTTTATTTTTATTTTAATCGTCTTCTCTATCCATTTGACGAACTTTCAAATTAATTAAAGAGGTCAAACAAAAATCACTAAGTCTACACAAATAATTAGTTAATTTTTATTTATTTTTTTGGGGTTGCTTGTGTTTTAATTAATTTAGGAGCTTGATGGAGAGGACGTAAGGCTTGCAGATTACTTTGACATAATCACAGGAACAAGTACTGGTGGACTCATCACTGCCATGTTGGCTGCACCTAATCAAGATGAACGACCTCTCTTCGCTGCCAAAGACGTAGTCCCCTTTTACCTTCAACATAGCCCTCAAATCTTCCCACAAACTAGGTACTTAATAATTGTTAATAGTATTTTTTTTTTTTATTTCTCTACGGTACAAAGTGGATCGACCTGGTGCGAAAAAGATTGATTGTTAAAACCTTAAGAAGATGTCAATGGACATGTAACTCATTGGTTGTTTGGCTGGTGAGGTTCAGCCGGGACTCAAATACATGTTCGAATCTCACCCCGCGTATAAAAAAAATCTTAAAAAGGAAATTAAAAATGAATGCAGGGGTGTGTTTGCTTGGATGGTGAATCTTTGGAAAGCATTAACTGGACCAAAATATGATGGGAAGTATTTGGACATGATAGTGAGGAAGATGCTTGGGGAAACAAAGTTGCACCAAACATTGACCAACGTTGTTATCCCTACTTTTGACATCAAGAGGCTCCAGCCCACCATCTTCTCTTCTTATCAGGTAATATATAATTCTAATTGCTTTTGTTTTTTTCTGTTCCTACTGTTCTAACATGAGATTAATCTCGTTTGTTTATCATGGATTTTCTCTCTGTAAAATTTACTTTTCATTTTTACGTAGAAGTCGTAGCTAGCTAGTAATTAAATTGTTAAGTTTCATGCGCAGGTGAGCTCCCGTCCAACCATAGATGTTCCACTTGCAGATATCTGTGTAGCAACCTCTGCAGCTCCAACTTATCTACCTGGACATTACATCAAGAGCCAAGACGCCCTTGGCAATGTTGAAGAATTCAACCTCATCGATGGAGGCATAGCTGCCAATAACCCTGTAAGTACTGGAAATCATCTTATATATATATTACTAAAATAATCCTAAAATACTTATATTTGGATTGCGAACGAATAATATATTCTAAAAATTTCATCATTTACCCACCATGGATCGAACCCTTAACCTATCTGATCATAATTAAAGAGAACATATACTTCTTAAATGTGCTATAACTTCATATGCATTTTTTACATCTAGTTGATATATGTTATATATTGTATCTATTATTTTAATACTAATTTTAAATCAATATAAGTAATGTTACTCTCTAAAAAAAATACATATACATACACAAAGTTTGTACTTTAGGGGTGACTTCCTAAAACAGTAAAAGTAGTCTCAAATTAACTTCCCTAACAAAAAGAAGATGTGCTTTACCATATCTAACTAACTCTAGCTATCTTGGTGAAATTGTAATCTTTAAATAGACAAGAAAATAGACTTTTGTCATTTGAAACTCCTCTGTCCATATATATATGGTCCTTACTGCCATGGATTGGAAGCAGACATTGGTGGCGATAGCTGAAGTGACGAAAGAGATAACGAAAGAAAATCCAGATTTCTTCCCCATCAAGCCCATGGATTATGGGCGTTTCGTCGTGATCTCGATCGGCTGCGGCTCCAATAAGACTGGAGAAAGGTACAACGTTAACATGTGTTCCAAATGGGGTGTCATAGGTTGGTTATTTCAGAATGGCTCTACCCCATTAATCAGCTGCTACAACAATGCCTGCGGTGATATGGTTGATTACCACAACAGTGTCGTTTTTCAAGCCCTTCGTTCTGAAGACTACTACCTTCGAATCGATGTAATTCTCCTTTATCCAACTTGCAACATTTTAGTAAGCTATTAGAATTACTAGCACACACCATCATTAGCTCTAACTTTGTGTTGCAAAATCAGGACGATGACCTGCGCGGAGATCTATCTTCGGTGGATGTAGCTACCGCGGAAAACTTGCAAAATCTGGAGAAAACAGGCAACCAGTTGTTGAAGAAACCTGTCTCGCGCGTAAATTTGAATACCGGACTGTACGAACCTGTTGAGAATGGTGGCACCAACGAGGAAGCACTGCAAAGGTAAATGGACAATGCAGTTTTTGGGTCTTTTTTTCTTTTTTCCAATCTTCAATTGCAGCATGTCAATATCAAACAAGTCTCTTGAGTGCAGGTTTGCTAAACTACTTTCAGAGGAAAGGAAAGTTCGGCTCTCAAGATCACCAACTACCAGAAAAGGAAAGTAAACCATTTGTATTGTAGCAGCGCTTTTCCGTTCCCCAACTGGAAATGCACTTAGTTTGTTTCTCATGTAATATTTGAACCCTTGGGCAAAATAAAGCAACTTCCGTTGCACTGATTCAAAAGAAATACAGAACTTACAGCGCAGACACTGAAATAAACAGTATATGCGCGCATAATCCTACGCTCACATCAATAAACTTGTGCAACTCTATTAATAATGCCTGATTTCTAAAGACAGTCCAGATGTACAAAGACCAGTATAAGAGTAGGCCGCATTTCCATTGAATATCCAAGACCATCTCTCAGCAAGTGATTGAATATCTACAGCTACGGCACAAACCGAATAAAGCAATATTTTGCCTATGAAATAAAAGAATACCTCACTTCACTTGTCTTGCACTCTAAACTTCAAACTATGAAAATATTTGTTCTCTAAACTATTGAAACAGTTGTTGGATGGCAGACTCGGCATTTCCATTGTACTGCGCGAGAAGATTGATTGCCTCAGCCCTGGGCAACGCAAGAAATTCCTGCATTAATCAATTCCAAAATGCAAAATACCATACATTAAAATTAAATCAAATGAGCACTTACTACTAAAAGATAACTGAAGTTATTGTCAATTGAGAAGTAACAATAAGAACCTACTGTACTAATCCCACCTATAATGTTGCAATGCTACCAAAACACCATACTGCCTTGAAAACGAGATTTTACCCTATTCTAAGAAGGTTACTAAGAGTAACTAGGATTAACTTGAATTACTTGTCTATTTGGAGAGGAGACCCATGTGTAAGTGAGTGTGTGTGAGAGAGATACTAACTGAAGAAAACTGAGACAATACACCCAAGGAATTCAAAAAGGAATATTTGCAGCACGACAACGAGGAAAAAGCAAAGCTGAACAGCTTACCATTACTTTAACTATTGCATTTTCATCACAGCTGACATCTCTGGATGACGAATGGGTTGGACTGCTACCATCTTCAGACAACCTAGCACTTGAGGAAATTGTAACTTGGGAGGAGCCCTGGGTGCAGCTGTCGGCATGTGACTTTGACATGGTGCGAGCAGAAAGCAGGGGAGCATCAACTCCTTTCAAAGAATCAATCCTCAGCAGACTCTCAAAGCGATCTTTGCACCTTTGAAGTTTAAACCACTCATTGTGTGTGTAAAGGGTTGCTCTCATTATCTTCATGAGCTGCGGTTCTTCAATACCAAGCCTCCTACCAATAGCAACCTATAGAAGATACCAAATATGATCGATGTGTGCACAGTACCAAAGACAGTGTACATCAGCAATGAGCAAGGACTAGAGCAATACAAGTTGAAACATGTTTGATTTAGATAAAAGCTGCAACATGTGATATCTGAAACCAATTATGCGGCCTTAACTAGTTAAGCACATCAACATGATACTTCCAACAAAATTTTGGTTCACTTCAATTGTGCAATACCTGAAGTGAAGTTGCAAGGGCAGGTAAAGGCAAGCCTTTTCCAAGTTGATCCTCATTGGGTCGGAGAAGCACTGATAAAGTTTCCTTCAAAGGCTTCAGCAAACTGGGATGACTGTTTGCTAAGGGGCCTAAATGTGCGGAAGCAACAGTCAGAGCACTTGAATGATCACCAGAGTTGGCCAACTTCAGGAATTCAACCTGAAACAATCCAAGAAATTCAAAAACATAATCTAGTATAAAGATGAGAATAAAAGCATTAACACCGGTATTATAGCAGAGATGTAGATCAATTTTTACCTGCTTCAATTGAAAGAGCAAGATAGGATTCTGTGAAAAAAAGTTTGGATCCAAAGTATTGATTTCTTCCACAACCTCAGAAGCCATTCCTTTTCTTGCTAGTTCCTTCATCCCCAGCATAATTTCATATTTATCCTCCTGATTATTCAAATTTGATATATAACACTTCCCCGCACCCTGAAAAAAAGAATCTATTACAAAATGAATACATTTTAAGATATAATTGTAGATTACCAAGTAGATACCTGTTGATCAATTGACATATTTGTGCTGGTGCCCGTACAGTTAATCTCTTGCTTACTACATCCACTGAAAGAAACACAAGAAACATAGTCTGGGTCATCCTGCCGACCCCTCCACCGCTTGCGTTTGCTCCTTTCTCCAACAGTATAGTTTCTGCTTCTCTGGAGAACTTTTGAAATTCCAGCTTCATGCGATTCACTGGTGCTGCAAACTTCAGAATTTCTTGTTGGTTCACTAGCATATCTCAACTCCACTTCAGTTCCTGGTAAGCCATTCAGATCCAAATTATTTTCAGGTGAGCTGTCCATATTGGCGTCACTGGAAGCTTCACCGTGTGAATGTTTAATGGTGTCATCAGAGGGGGATGTAAAACCACAATCCACAATGCCTCTATAAACACAATACTCACGAACAAGCTCATCAAGCATGGAAGCATCCACTTTCATCCGACACAAATCATTCTGCAAAGACATGCACAATAACAGTGGTATGCTCAAACTCAGGAGTCAGGACAGTCAAAAAAAATCAACATCAAGTAGGATCTACCAACACTTGTGTGCACATGCACCAGGAGGACAAATAACACCCATACAAAAATTAGGATATACCAACTTGATTAATACAGGCAATGGGAGCACAAGTAACACACGCAGAAGTATACAGAAAGCATGAACCACTCCACTACTTCACATAAAGCACACAAGTCTGTAAACCACAAGAATTTTAATCGTTTTAATGAATTGAGAATAATAATAATAATAGAATCTATTCAAGATTAAGGAAACCTAAATTGAAAAATTGTGGACACATTGCATTAGCCATTGTCACTCTCATAAACCATCAACCCAGCCTAATCAGAGAGTACTAAGTTCAATCAGCGTCATAATTCACACCTCTACGATAAAATAAGACATAGGCCATACTAATCTTCCAAACATGCTAGGAACCTGTGTGTAAACACAAGCATAAACGAATGCATCGAAAAGAGGAAGAAGAAAAGCATGCTACATACCTGGAATGCCAGAAATAAATCTCCCTTAGCAAATCTCAAGCTGTCAACCGCTCCTTGTCTTGTAAGCTCTACAGCATGAGCAAGAGCTTGTATGTCCACCTGGAATTAGATATGAAACATGCAACAGAAATAAGAATATGAGATTGTAAGGGAAATTAACTTCTTTAAAATTCATGACTTGGTAAATAAACAAAGAGGGAGGTGTAACTTCATGCTTCAGTCATTGAGATACACTCAGGTGGAGTCTGGCCTTTCACACCCAAGCAAGATACATAGATATGATCAAGATTGAAATGAATTTAGAAACATCACCTCGTCAAATGGAGGCGCCTCATAGAAACTCTCCTGTGGTATACCAGGAGGGTCACGCTCCTCAAGGAGCAACCTTTCTGTAAGATCTGAAATGGGTGATGAAACTCCTTCATGGAAGCAAAAGGCTTTATGTATGCTGCAACACAAGACGGAAAATTACACCACAATCATCAAAGAAAGAATGAGGTCAGAAAACACACAAGCCCTAAACATGAAGCCAGACATGGTAAATTGAACAAAACTGACCTCGTCAAGTATCTCAATGTCATGACCAAGACTGGATCGTAAGCATGTAAATGAGCCCTCAAAACAGATGACATTAATCCAGCAATATCAAACCTCCTCTTCTCAGACCACTGAAAAAGCACACCGTGTTAAATTTTACATCTAAAGTCTTCTCATAAAGTTTCACAAGTATTACCATCAAAAGCGATGGAGAAAATATAATCAATGAAAACAAAATAATGTGAAAAAACCATACTGTCTAATTCATCTCAGCTCCATTTTTCCCGACATAAATTTCTTAGTTCAATTATTTTTCTGGTAGAAAGTGTGGTCACCCTTGTGTTTGTTGGAAAATTCTCAATTTATGGTAGTATGATTAACTCTGTTTTAAAAAAGAATGTTAAAGTAGGTGCCATCCTGTCTAGTAAAGAATACTGCTACAAATTCATTTTGGCTAACACCGTTACCTTTTGTTATGTGATAGAGGTAGTATATTGTGTTATATTTACTTAATCAGCTTAGTCAATCCAGCAGAGAACACTGTATTTAAATTTTAGTAAGCATAAAGCGAGTTGATTTTAATTAGAACATACCAGGTATTACTAACACTGCATGGACAGAAGAAGGGCTTGTCTATGAAACTACAGTTCACATATGCCAGCAGCTGTTTTATCCTTTAGTAAGGAATTTTTAATTCATAAAAAACTGTCCAATGTCTAAAATACTAGTTGTCATACGAAGAAAACCTTAATAGAAAATCTAAAACAAATACTAACAAAGAGCACCCACCTCACTCGCCACAGGAGAATCCAAATCCTCTTTATCATATATCAAGGCAAGAAGAACATGCTTGAATTCCTCATATGCTTCCTTAAACACGCACACACACACACACAAGTAGCATACATCAGATACCAAACATTAGCAAGCTACATAAAGAAGAGAAAGACACAAAATAGGTATTCATAACATACCGGATAAGCGTCGAGCGCGCAGGGAGCAAGTGCAGTCCTTAAACATCCAATCGCACACACTCTCGCCTCCTCTGTCCCTCTCCTTAGAAGCTCAATAAATTTCTTCATTGTTTTAAAACACGAATTTAAATTAAAATAGGCATAAACAAAATAGAGAATAGCTAAACGAATGAAATATTAAATTCACTCTACGAACCTGTTTTTGCAAGCGGAACAGGACGCGGTGATCGTCGAGGATGAAAGGGGCGTGGAGACGAAGGAGATCAAGTCCGGCGTCAATGTCACCGGACTCTAAGCACCGTCTGATCTGGCGAATGATTAAACGTGAATGATACGATGAGGACGAAACAGATGATGATGGTGAGGATGGTGACAGCGACGGAGATGGCGGCGATGAAGAGGGGGAGCAGTCCTCGATTAGGTTTTCAGCTTTCGCGAAGTCTATGATGAGGGAGTCTAGTGTTTCCCAGTTAACAGGGGTGGATTCCATGGATAGGCAGGCGTGTTTGGTAAGTTTTCTCGGGAAAAAAATGTTTTTGAGGGGAGAAAGTGAAGGAAAATCTGTTGGCTCTGTGAGGAAGGCGGCGATCGGAGGTAAACAAACTGTGCTTGGATATTTGAGGAATATATAGGTGCCACGTGGTGAGTAAATAAAACCCACGTGAAGGTTTTACAAGCTCGGGGTATGATAAAGTAACCGGCGCTGTGAATTTAGTTGTTAACTTTCTGTTTTACCATTGGTACGGAATGTACCGATACTGATCAAAATATCATTCTCTGTTGATATTTCAATATTATATTATTTCTCTTATATATAATACATATAAGTAGGGTGTACAAAAATCAGACCGACCCGAAAACTGAACCAGAACTGCCGGTTTGGTCCGGTTCGGTTCGTTTTTTTTTTTTTAACCGTCATGGAGAAGCGGACCGGTTCAGTCCGGTTCTCCAAATCTAAAACTCGTAAACCGAACCGTAAAACCGAAAGAACCGGTTCATACATATATATATATGTGCACTATGATATTAAAGTTTAAATTTGGTTTAATGGTTAACTCTTTACATATCATCTTGAAGGGAAGAGATTCAAATCCCTTGGCTCCCACTTTCTTTTTTCTTTCTTTTTTCCCTTCTAAACTTAACTCCTCGTCTTTCTTTTTTTCTTCTAAACTTAATTAAAATTCCTCATTTTTTTTCTTTTTTTTCTTTTAAACTTAATTAAAAGTCTTCATTTTTTTCTTTTATTTGTTATTTTAAATATAAAATTTTATTAAAGAAGTTATATGAGAATTATTATGAGAAAAAAATATTTTCTTCGTAGTAAGAACTAAGAAATAAAAAAATTTAATCATTTTTTCTTTTTTATTTTAAAATTAATT
>NBIL01039774.1:0-17828 GCA_002752925.1 Viola pubescens var. scabriuscula
TATATATATATATATATATATATATATATATATATATATATATTATTGAAGATAATTGATGAATCAAATGGTTTTTGCTCTCTTGATCCCCATGTTTGTTTCTTTGACATAACTTTGAATCTTTTTCAGGGAGAAAAATGCTCTGAGGGTAAAGGATGTTAAAATTCAAGACCTGGAAGAGCAGGTGTGATGTACTTGTATACTTGTATGCTTTTATGGTTCGATTCCCGTATGTATTCTTAAACGATCTATTACTACATATTGAAGTGGCTGATTTCCAATGTTATTCCAGCTTAAAGATTTAATGATGTACCTAGAAGCAGGAAAGGCAGTGGAGCAGCTGCCAATCTCATCTAATGAAATAAAGGATGCCACTGTGTTACTCATGTCAAAAGAGTCTTCATCTGGGAACACCTCCAAAAGGGATAAAAAGGTCAACAACCTCAAGAAAGGGTAAGGACTAAGGATGGAGGAGGGTGTGGGAACCAAATTTGCTGATATTATATGGATGCCAAGTGTAAATGTGATTTATCAATTGGGGTTTCCCCTAGATTCTAGCCACTTGCTTTCAGTCTAGTTCTGTAGATTGTTACACATAGTGGAAGAAATTGTGTTCATCTTATGTTCAACTTGCAAGAAATGAATTATAGAGAAGAAAAACTTATGTTATTAAATTTTATGGTGTTGGATCTTTTCATCAAGTAATCGAACTGAACTTCACTCCATTTTTAATTGCTTGTTCTGATGTCGGAACCAAACAATATATAAATTAAATTATATTTACAATATTGATTCCATCGGTTAAATTAAAATTTGGTCACCCAACAGGTGTTTTGCCTCACCGATATAATTGTTCGCAGTTATAATTTTCACGTTTTTTTCTGGGTCAATTTTTTATTTTAACTATTATAAATGTTAAAATTGTAATTTTTTTTCCGGTAGGTGAGCATAACTCATGCACTCTTATTGTTGACTTCATTCCGAACAATCTCCCCATTCTTAACACAAGCTAATATGAATTCAGATAAAGTATAGAATAACTATATGGTCACAATTTTCATTGGATTGATTGCAGCACAGTATAGCTTGTCTGTTTCCATTGTTGCTGTATCAGCATGTTGCATCCTGATTCCTAACTACTGCTTAGATGGCCGTATTAACATGTTACAGGAAGCATAAAGTTGTGAGATTGAAGAAAAGAATAATCAAGCTGAAAACCAAAGAAGAAAGATTAGGTGGGAAGTCCCACAAGGCGTGCAAAGGAAAGCATGTTGTCATTCCCCCAGCGCAAGCAATATACAAAATGAATTTACAAAGAGTACAAATTTATTTGACTTAAAAAATGAGAATTTGTCGCCCCCATTCAGCGACAATGGTGCTTCCAACATTTGAAAATAGCCAAAATATGAGTAGTCCATTAGTACTTGCTTAACGTCAGAGTTAAGCATTCATGGCAATGGTTCTTGTGAATCACCCAATCGTGATAAATGAAGGTAAGCATCCGTGCCTGCATATACAACAGAAATTGGTGAAAAAACAAAAAACACTTGATAGATTCCATGCACATATGTGAGCGCAAGCCAAAAGGGTGTACAAGGATGGAAATGTAAATTTGGTCGTCCCAACTTTAGTTAATAGTCCCTAAAATTCCTTCAAGAACAAAAAAGATGCAAAAGACAAGTCATTTCTCTTAAATCTGAAGATCTTTCATCTCACATGATAATCCTGGATGGCATTAGTATAGATAACCTCTTCACAAACAAATCCAAATAAGATGACCAGAGAGACTTACTTACTAAACAATGGCTAAAAGAACCCGGAAAAAAAACTGCATCACTCATTGACTACTGCATAGTTTAGTTTCAGGTGCATGTCTACTCCCAAAAGAACTGACAATATAAGTTGGCCAGGGATGAAGTAGAAGTTCACACTTCCATATCTATAGTGCCATTTTACAGGCTCTCTGGGTGATCACAATTAATCTACACTTTTTCCATTTAAAGCTAAGTATACTTGTTTAATCATACCATCTACAATGAATGGAAATTATAAGATGCCATTTCCCCCCCTACACATGCTTGACAATTACACAGAAACTAGTTGAACTGCCGAGAACCACTTAAATGTTTTAAGCCATACAAGTGCTCAGTATTCTAGAGTCCATAGAATAGCATAATCAACTCACCATATCCTTCCATAGAAATAACTTGCAAATCACCTCCAAAATACCGAGCATACAAGCGGCTAATAGGGAGCCCATACCCATATCCAGCCATTGTTATTGAATCATCTG
This sequence comes from Viola pubescens var. scabriuscula, assembly GCA_002752925.1. Taxonomy (NCBI): domain Eukaryota; kingdom Viridiplantae; phylum Streptophyta; class Magnoliopsida; order Malpighiales; family Violaceae; genus Viola; species Viola pubescens. The sequence continues at coordinate 2,294 of NBIL01039774.1, forward strand.
TTCCAAGATCAGAATACTCATCTAAAGGGTTCTTGGCAGTGCTGTAAAGATAAGTAAAGATCTTAGGAAGACCACTTCTTGGTATGCCGCCACCTTCATCTGAGACCTATGAAACCAGTGAGAGACCAACTTGCCATTTAATCAAATACATAACATTGTTGCACCCTTCAAAGAGGCTACAGTTATACTTACCTATAAAAAATGGGGGCTACAGTTAAGGAATGGCCACACCACAAGGAAAAGAAAAGTGGAAGCTTTTGTTGACTTTATAACAAGCAAGAGAGTAATACCTTAATAGTGACATCCTCAATTCCTTCAGCAACAATAATTCTAACTGGAGGTGCAACTTTATCAGAGTCCATGTAGCGCTCTTGGACAGCACGCAAAGAATTCTTAACCAACTCAAATACCATAAGGTGCAAGTGCGTTGGAACATACCTGTTGCACAGTGAGCCGGTATCAAAATCCAGAAAAATGAAGATTCCTAATTACTTTCCACAAAGAACCACAATCACTAAAAGTTACAGGAGAAGACACGGTAAAGCAAAATAGAGCATTGATGGAAAAAAAATCAACTTACGGGAATGTAAAATTAGGATCCCCGTAAATATTAACATCAGGTGCGCTGCCATATTCTCTCAAACAAATACAGCGAGCATCTTCACTGGCATTTCTAGCAACCTCAACAGGAGACATTTTGGTATGAATGTAGCCAACAACATGAGGAGGAGGATTGGGATTGTGCAACTCCACATGCTGCCCTGATCATCCATAGATGAAGCATATATTGAAAGTTTAGAAGCAGCTTCCAGCAACAGTACCAAAAAACTTGGCCCTCAGTTATAGTGTACTGAGAAAGCAGTAAAGGTAAGTTGACGAGGCAGCAGGAAGTAAACACTTACCAATTAGCATTCGGATTCCAATTCTTGACAAGTAAAACCTATCTAGAAACTGATGAATCTCATCAAGATCCTCATACAAGATTTTTGGATCCATGCCTTTCTTAAGTTGCTGTACACCTAACGCCATTGCGGGAACCACATTGTTGTGCCTGACCTTGATTGCCTTGATCATTTGTGTGAATTCCTTCTCGTCATTTGCATCCTTGATCTCAAGAAAGGATCTAAGATCACGGAAAGAATCCAGGTACCAATCTCGAACCTTATGATGAAAAATTAAGAGAAGTTGGAAAACTTGGAAAATGGAGAGAAGTGCTCTCCAACAGGATTAAGTGATTCAAGAACGAGCAATATTCAGTGACTTTAATGGTGAGAAACAAGAAAGAACAAGAACCAGTGACAAAATTGGGCAGAAGATACTGAAGTAGATGTGGCATTATTCCCCTGGTTCAGGTTAAAATGAAAAAAAAATTATAATGAAAGATGATGGCATTTGAGGTATGGAAAATGGGAATAAAAGATATAAGGTACTAGGTAGGGACAATCATTAATTAAAAAGAAAGCTTTTAAGTGAGTGGGAAAGGAAAAATAAGATGATATAGTAAATATTCTTACTGAAACCAGCAATATGCAGGAACACATGTTCTTTATAGAAAAAAAGCATATGTATTATTTTAGAAAAGGAAAACCACAAAGAACTGAAGAATGAGAAAAGAAAAGGCAATTTATTACGGAAGGTAGGAAGATGATGCAGAGTCAAACACCTAAACAATGCAACACATACATGTTGAAGAAAAATGGGAAAGACAAGTTACCTAAGCCCAACACCTAAACAATGCAACACATACATGATGAAGAAAAATGGGAAAGACAAGAAAGAGTAAGGACCTTGAGAACAGCGGGCTTTTGAGATAAGCCGTAAGGGAGGGAATCGAGGTCAAGAGCCCTCCTAGCAATCCGAATGGGTAATTCCTTGTGGAGGAACTGAGCAGAGAGCAAGAGATTCCTGGGGGTTGGCTTGGACCCAAATTCCATCATGTACCTCAAGCCCACCCCTGTCTGCTTCATGCTCCCCCATTTTTGCACCTCCTCCCACATCACACTCTTCCACATCCTCTTCTCACACGCTTTCTTGGCTGCCATCCCCCTTTGCTCCCAAACATGCAGTCCCAAAGATTGTTTTTTCTCTCTCCCTTCCCCCCAATCTCTTCACACCTCCAATATCCAAAATCCCAAGCCCCAGATATAAGTCTTCAATAATTGGCTTCCTAGAGAGCTTAAGCACAAATAATTGAGTTAAAAATCTCTTCATAGAACCTAAAGAGCATAAATTATGTCCATCACAGCATTCTAATCCCACTGAGCAGCATGTGTCACTATTATGTTATTCAAGGAAGCTTTCACTCTGTGGGTCACAGGAGAAGAAGCAATACCAAAACAGCAGGCAAAGGAAAACGCGATTCACCGAGATTTCAAACGCATATACTCAAGACTAAAAGACGATGGGCATAAAAAGGAAAAATCAGAACAGAACACCAAGCGTGAAAATCATGGAAAAAGCAAAATTAAGGCACTCACCTACAACACCAGAGAAGAAGCCACCAAAATGAGGACGATAAATCACCAACAGAATCAGAGAGAGAAAAAAACATAATTAAAACAAAAAATATCAAACAAGAAACAGAAACAGAAAAGGAAAATAACACCAACAGCGTGAGAACTCACCTCCCAAAACATGCACAGCTCCCCAAGACCAAAAGTGAAAAGTAGAAGTAGTAATGGTTGCGTGAGCGAGCACAGCACAACTCCACAAAAAGGAAAGTGTAGGACAGGAAGGAATGGGTTGAAAGGGAAGGAGAGCAGTGGTGGTCCTGGTGGACGAGAAGGAGAAAACCAATATAAACCCTACGCTTCCTGCTGGATATGATAGGGAGGAGGAGTCACGGTGTAACCAATGGCATGAATGAAATTCTATTTCTAGGAGAGTGAGTGGAGTATTTACGTTTCACTACTGTTCTACTTTCAATCGTCATAGTACGATTTGCTAATCCGACATTTATTTGTTAATAATCATTCATTATAAATGAGTATAATCTAGCTTGTTTGTTTACAAATAAATAAAAAATGATAAGCAAGGGGATTATACTTTTGAATCGATTAATATACTTTTGAATCGAGTATATGTTGGAATCTATTTCTTTTTACTGGAATCTACCTACTTGACACCTGTAAATTGACCTCATTCTTTAGTAAGAATAACCTTATCTGATTACCAACCATACATTTTATAAGCAACTTATGGGCATTTTTTTATTTTTTTATTTTCTAATAATATTCTTTTACCGGCATAAAATAAAATAATTACCAGACAGACGGACAGCCAGATTGTTACTGTATGAATTGCTTACAGTATTGATTAGTTAATTACTAGTACTAGTTTATTTAATTATTTTTTAAAAGTAAAAGTAATGCAATCGTGATATTCTCTTACCAGACGGACAGAAAAGCGGCAAAACTAAAGCCAGCCAGCCAGCCAGATACAGATAGGAACAAGACACCGATTCTCTCTCTTTCTCCTCCCAAATCAAATAACCCTAATATTTTCTCCTATTTTCTTCTGTTCCCTTTGACCTCAATTGACGTGTGCAATTCGTTGGGTAAGCTTTTCTTCTCTTGATTTGCAATTCCGGAGGGACCAGAACCATGGTGATACGCTCCTTTTCAACGTAATTTACTCAAAATAATTTATCGTTTGGAGGCTTCCGGAGAAAGAGGTCATTTTCAGTACAGAGATCGGAACATCGGTCGGGAATTCCAACTTTTCCGGCCAGGATGGCTACCCAGTTGCAAATGACTCCCCAGTTAGAGCAGATCCATGGCGAAATCAAGGACAATTTTCGAGCTCTCTCGTATGCTCTCCCTTCTCAATCCTTACCTTTCCGTCTCATTTTCTTTTAGTTTTTTTTTCCCTTTCCGTTTTGCTTAGTCGAGCATCTCTATAATCAGAATCTTTAGTTCAGAGATCTTTGAGGTAAGCTTCTTGTGTACTGTCGTCTATGTTCATAAGCATGTAATACTAAGCCGAGCAATTCGCTGTTATTCTTCATCTCTGGCACCTGTGCTTTTACTTGTGTTAGTGTTACCTATTATACAGGTTGCACATACGCATTTAATTGCTATCTTCAACGTAGTTAAATGCAATCAGAAGTTCAGCCTTCATTTCTGTTCTAATTAATCAAAATGGATATCCATCTGATAAGTGATGTGGAGTTCATTTCTGCTCCTCTCCCCCCACCTATTTGCTGCTTTCTATCCTCGATCGCCCTTTTAAATTCGTGTGTCACTTCTCTTTCTTATGGGATGACATACGCATGTGATTCTGAAATCTCTATCCCTTTTACATGCTATACATATATCATACTTGTATTTCTTTTTTAATTCACCATTTTGCTTGCAGAAATGGCTTCCAAAGGCTGGATAAGATTAAAGATTCTAATAGACAGAGTAAACAGCTGGAGGAACTTACTGGAAAAATGCGAGAGTGTAAAAGGCTAGTCACTCATCATACTTGTGTTCCTCAGTTCTCACACTTGATTACTGTTCCAGTTTCCACTTATTAATGAGACATTGGATTGCAAGTGACTTTACCCGGTCCATCGCATTATACATTACCCTCTTTGCATGTAGTTTTAACGTGGGCATTAGGATAATAGTGAACCACTTTAATGGAAAAGGAAAACAGCACAATCATCATTTGAAAAAGAGTGGATAGTGCTTGTTAAGGTGTTCTCTAGGTTAACAAAGTCTTGTGTTACACTGAACTGTCTCAGATTGATTAAAGAGTTTGATCGGGAAATTAAAGATGAGGAGACCAGAAATCCTCCTGAAGTTAACAAGCAACTTAATGATGAGAAGCAATCTATGGTCAGTTCTTTGGATTGCTGTTTCTCTCTCCTAGTTGCTCTATCATCACAATCTCATCAGTTGTTATATGCATATATTATCTGAAAGCTCAACCTCTTTTGCCTTATTGTGCAGATAAAGGAGCTGAATTCTTACGTGGCACTGAGGAAAACGTAAGTGCCCCCATCTATTTAATTACCATAAGGGAGGTTATTAAGTGTTCTGAGTATCTACAGTTCATTTCAATTCTGCTCTATAATGATAATGGTTGGTTCGTTTGAAATTACTCACTCGCATAGAAGTTTTCCCTCATGCATATAGGATGGGCACGTAATACTACAAGTTTATAGGAAAATCCTCAAAATTCCATTTACACCCATATATTGAATGGATTCCTTCTTTGCTAGAACATATGGGTATACTAGATTTTAACTTCATTTTCATGTCTCTTTGTGATGGGACTGAAGGTATATGAATACCCTTGGTAATAAAAGAGTTGAGCTCTTTGATATGGGAGCTGGAATCAGTGAGCCTACTGCTGAAGAAAATGTTCAAATGGCATCAGGTGAGATCTTATATCCTGCCACAACTATTCCTAGACTTTGAGTGGAAAGCTGTTACTACATCAAAATGAGCATTGGTGTCACAAATGCTTGTTGTATGATTACCAATCAATTGATTGTATATACATGTTGACCATTATACCTGCACTCTAAATCATTCTTAGCACATTTCTAAATCATTCTTAGCACATTTCTCAAAGCTATCAATAAGCATGCTTTATGTTGAACCATTATACATTGCACACTCATACGGTAGTGAACTTACTGAACTTTATGTAGTTAAACATCCAAATAAAACATCACACATAAAATGTCATCCTTGTAATCTCGTATATCAATGTAGCTGTTAGTGCCTTATTCATACCAAACAGTTCTGTTCCTCCTAATTTTTATTTTCTTTCATTTACATTCCTGCTTTTTAGCAATGTCGAATCAAGAACTCGTCAATGCTGGGATGAAGACTATGGATGAGACAGATCAGGTTATCGAACGCTCTAAAAAGGTAAAGATCTTTGTAAACATATTCTCCTTAAAATATTTTCCTACTGAATGATTTACATGAAGTTTGACAATTAGGTTGTTGAACAAACTATAGAGGTGGGAACTCAAACTGCTGTCACCTTAAAAGGCCAAGTAAGTATGATCTTGCAGTCATCAGCTAGTTGTTTGCCCTTCCGTGTTGTCCTCTCATTTGTGTAGCGTTTCTATTCCTACCTGGATTGGAACTGAACATGTCATGTACTGATCTGAAATTTGGCAGACTGAACAAATGGGGCGTATTGTTAATGAACTGGATACAATTCATTTCTCAATTAAGAAGGCCTCACAGCTAGTGAAGGAGATCGGTAGGCAGGTTGGTTGATTCTGTATTAACCCAATGTGGCTGCTGTTTCTTTTGTTATTTCCCCTGAGCTATTCTACCTTTTCTTTTATTCCAGGTGGCTACAGACAAATGCATAATGCTCTTTCTATTTCTTATTGTGTGTGGTGTAATAGCCATTATCGTCGTGAAGGTATTATCTCTTCATCTATTTGTTCTGTATATTTTTTTCCCCATGCATGTGAGCAAATAAAAGAACTGACCTGACATTGCAAAATGAGAAAAGGGGATTATGCAGAACTGAATGGCTGTATCACATTGAATTGGGAAAAAACTGTAATTACTCACAGCAGAAATCTCAAATATCTGTTTACACATCAGAGTTTTGGAAAGTTATTAGGTAGAAGATTTGTGTTCATACAAGTTGGACTCCTGTGTTGTTTTGCTGAAAAGATCTCTAGGGTGGTTGAGTTCTGTGCATCACCTTATAGGATTAGAGTTGGGAAAAACAGTTCGGTGTGTCTGTGTGCTTACATCTGTTCCATTCCACTTAAGTATTGGTGCTTTAATTCTTGCAAAAGTAGTGGCATTGTCCAGTTCCTTATATAATTCCGATAAATAAAATTTCAGATTGTGAATCCCAGCAACAAAGACATCAGGGATATTCCTGGATTGGCACCTCCAGCTCCCGCAAGGAGGCTGTTATATCTTAGGGATCCGAATCTTTGAGTGAATCCATCATTACAGAAGTTTGTGCTGCCTGGTTGGTACGGTTTATATATTACAAATGGACGAGGGGTTGGCAGGAAGAAGGCTTGTTGTGGGCATTTATCTCCTCTTTATTTTCCTTTTTTTCTGATTTGTCTCTAACCTGAGATGTGCATATCCTGTTTAGTGATTATTCATGTAAATCATACACCATGGTTTTTTGCATTATTTTTGAATGTTATGCCTTGGTTCTTTGTGTAAACTTTCTAGATTTTGAAATTGCAAAGGGGGGTGAGGGAATTCGGGGAGATACAATTGATGAGTGTGGATTTTCCTCTCCAGAAAGACGGAAAAAGTTAGCAAACTCTTCTTTATGTTCAGGATTTGGTCCTTCATCTAATTCTTTTGGCATCCAAAGAAAAAAAAGAAGCTGGAAAATTTAGGTTACTCTGTCAGAATTCGATGGGTCAAGGCAATTAATTGTCACTTGGAAATCACAAGACAAAAGGGACATGATTGGTTAAGGTAGTATAATTAATTATCACTCTTTTATAAACAATCTGATCAACAAAAAAAAACTCTTGGCGTTTTAAAAGAAGTTACAAATAGAAATTACCCCGCAGTTATTTATATCTTCATCAAATAGTAGTACTCTATTTGCATGAGATTTGTCTTTAATAGCTACAGTTGCCTGACGTGAATTTTCGATAGAAAACGTCAATCACTTCAACTTTGACATTATTTTCACCCTATTTAACTGTTTTTAAGCTTCTTTTTTTTGCAACTTTAAGACTAATGAAACAAATTGTAAAATATAAAGGCAGTTGGGAAAATCTCCTTTTTCAACTATTGTGATCTTTACTATTTGACCTTTATTTTCTCAATCTATTTCCAATTGGATCCTTCAAGTACTTACCATATATTAAAAAAATACTGTGTTTGTGGTGAAACGTATAGAAATGTAGCGGAACTGTCGTTTTTTTTCCCACTCCAACTCATTTTGATCGAGGAAAAGAGGGCATCTTTGTTCACCCAGTTACACGCCTACAGGTAGGGTAGTCGGCATTTTATAGGCAGTAAAAGTATGGCAGAAGAAATGAAGGCACATGGCTACAAGGGTAGTTACACAGTAAATTGCTCTCCCTCTGCAATTTGAAGAGCAAATGAATAGGCCCATAGTATTGAAAAAAGAAAGAAAAAGAAAAAAAGCTCTTGAAATTGAAGGTTCCACCCGGGCTCTCTGCTGCCTCTGTTTCTTTCCAAAAACCTGTTCCCCAACATTCATGTGTAGCTAGGTTGGCTCAAGCTCATGCACCATGGCTGCTAAACTGTGTACGTCCGATGTGCGACAACCTTGATGTTATTAGAGGTGCTTCTTCGTCAAGTGTTAAATCAGAGGATGTATTCCCCCCACCACCTCCAGAATTATTATCAATACTGTTGCCAGGCAAGAAAATATCAGATGACTTCTTCTCCAACTTCCAATCCTGTGATAACCAAAACAAAATCATGATTAAGGGAGAATGATAACAGGCACGCAACACTTAACACGCGCTATCAAGCTAGAAGAGCAGGTAAAAATAAACAATCACCCCGGTACATGCTCTCACAAAATGAAAATTAATAAATGACACAATTCTCTCACAAAATGGTGAGATCATTTAAGGCGTACCAAATAATGTGATTAATATTAATTCATTTGAATTATTCTAGTTACCAACCTTATACCAACCTTTAGAATTCATTCGTTAAAAGGATTCTAATTGAACTCTACTAATGAAATTGAACTGGATTCTTTCATGATTTGCATACCAAACAGCCTCTTAGTTAATAAAAAAAATCATAATAGTGCATTACCCCCAAAGAACAATGAAACATAAATAGCTAATCAAGCATCAAGAGCAGAATAGGGTAAATGTGATGATACAACCTAGCAAAAATGAGAATTATTAACCTTTCCAATTCTTTCTGGCATGGTCTCTGGAAGCTGAGATGCACGGACTTCCTTTACCTTTAAGTAGTTGTACATGACTACGCCAAGAAGAGCTGCACAAACAGAAAAAACAATATGTATAAAACGAAATAAAGGAAGAGGTGGTTGCAACAAAAATGTTTTGAACATCATTATCAGAGAATTACCAATTCCATAACCAGTTATATTCAGTGTAGTTATCGTAGATTCTGGAAATATAACAGTTGAAAGTGCTATCAGAATCCAGTCCTTCAGAACTCCAGCAACTCTGATGGTGACGGCCCCAGTTCTACCAATTACTAAGAATATGGAGAAGTTCAACGCTAATGCACAAAGAGCATTGGAGAAGAAGATCCAAAAATTGAACTGAATCTGTGAAACATCCATTGCAGGCTTCTCCAGTAAATACCAAGGCATAAACAGAAACACAAAACTGCAAGCAAAAACCAATCACAATGAAAATAAAAATAAAAAGTGAGAAACTTCAAAATTAGCATATCCATAAGTTACATAAGGGACAGGTACAGAGAGACTTCAACATTAACATGCCCATAAATGTAAGCTCCTTAAAGAACAAGTACGCGGAGGCCACAACCAGCCAGACTCATGAATTATGATGAAAAACGGGTAAAATAGTAGCAGTGGAGTTTGGATCTGTATCTATAACATAGTCAACAAATTCACACAATGGAATAGAAGGTGAATAAGAAATATCAACTTTGCTCATTCTGTTCACTACCAGCACATCATTCACAAGTATTTTACTACAACTAGAAATATATAAACCACTAGAAAGCAAATTTGAAGCATCAAATAGAGTACCTGCATGGAGCAATGTAATATAGGCTGGTAATGGGATTTAGAGTCAAGCCCTTCTTCTGCAAAAGGACTTGAGTTAAAACCAGCCTAAGCGCTTCTGCAAAGATGCCGGTAACTTGGTAAAGAGTGCCAACTACATTAAAATGAATTTCCCCATAAGAGGAGATGACAACTCCTACACTGACCAGCAGCATGTTTAAGAACACGTCACACCTTGCTTTGTCGGTGCCACACATGACAGCCATGAGAAATGTGGCCACTGGCACTGTAAAATCCAAATCCATCCAATATAAGCAGATATTAAGTTAGGCTGGAAGAGCTTCATCATCAAACTCAAAAATATAGACATACTTAGTGCTTTGAGCATCTGAATGAAAGCCACTGAAATGAACAGGTAAGCAGTATTACCAAACCTGTAAAAGGCAACGCATTAAAATAGCAAATGGATTATTTAGTAAAGAAATGTCTGAATGATTAGTAAAAGTTGAGAATTGTCAGATAGCAGAACTATAATAGATTGATACTTGAAGAATGCATGGTACAAGGTAACAAGTGCATTGTTCAATTATAAAAGAGATTTTTTCTAATGGGAAACATTCACAACTATATGCCAGAATTCCAGTTGAAACACATTATCTTACAGCAATATGTAAAAACTAAAGGCAAAAATCATTCCTGGCATATTGAATGCTGTTGCGACAAGGCAATGCTTGTTTATACTCAGTAACAGGAATCTGGCTATGGTTTTTTACACATCTAAAAGTTGGCCTCAAACATGGGTTGAATTATGTCTACCCTAACAATCAAGAGCTTCTCGAATATACTCAGAGCCACTGGCATAGTAGAAAACTATTTTAAGACTGGCATGAAGACCATATGACGACATCAAGCCATTTCATATTTGAGAATAATAAAGGTCTACACCCTCCCAAAGAATGATAAGTAACATCCAGTCCAACAAATTTCAGAAGGGCATCCAATCAAACATAAAGCTTAGCAATGGTATAGTGCTCTAAGAGAACTCTTTTTTATGGATAATGCAACATATAGAACTATCAAGAAGGAAAAGTTATACAACATTCCATGCCTCAGATAAGAATACTACAATAAACTAAATAAGAAATTTGCTACTAGAACATTTAAGTTCTTACCAAAGACTTGCTGCAAAAAAGGCACTAATTGGTATTACACAAGTTGCGTATCTGCACCAAAAGGGGGGAAATTAGAGAAGAACTAGACAAACTACAATGTTTTTTTCTTCTATGAATTCATAAACATGTAGCATCACTTACATTTCAAAAGTCATTTTGACCGGAGATACAACCTGCACATAAAATAAAAAATGAAAATATGATATTCATTTAGGTACACAAAGTCACAAAGAGTCAAAAAGGGAGCAACAAAGAATGTAGGGTAAGAAAATCACTTCCCATGCCATATTTTGCTTAAATGTTATGAAGCTAGTGTATGTTAGAAAGGAATATGCATAGAAGATGACCATGCATTTGCAGCCCACATCTCAAGCATAATTCACAACTTTCTGGTATAAGTTTGATATATGCCTCCTAGACTCTTATCTCATTCTAAAACGGTCTATTACATTAAGAGTGTGTACCACTTTAAAATGGTAAGTCACATCTTGAGGATAACCATCTAGAGATGCATATAAATCCATTGCCCTCTGCTTAGTCTAACAAAATGTGGATCCATTAATACACACATGAATTGCTGCAAAATAGAAATATACTTGAGGAGGGATGAATCCTACTGACAAAACTGTACACATTAGCAACAAAATAAATCAATCAAGGATGAAGGAAACTAACTCTAGAAGTAAAGAGACACAAGATTATGTGTGGAGCAATACCTTAAAAACGCGAACAAGAAAAAAGGCCACCAGCCCTGAGAACCCCATATGGATCATTGTCAGTGTTATGGGTAGTGGAAAGTTGAAATATTTTGGTGAGAGGACCCACTGCAACAAAATCAACATCACAGTTCAACATACAGTTCATTTTGAAATAAAAAAGGAGCTCGAGATAATGAATGAAGTCTTATAGCACACGAGACGTTCCAACTAGAAAAAAACATCCAAATATGACAATTTAAGAGTTGTGGCTATGTTGGTCAAGAGTGCAATGATGGGTTGTATTTGAAGTTGCAAAATGGGATTCCACCTGACCAAATTGATCCCAAGGAGACCAGGGATTCAATCAAAAAGTAGTTCAAGGATACATTTTAAGCAGGGCAACATAGAAGAAATGGGTGGAAAGGATATTATCTCATAAACTACTGGAAAAGGCAGCAGGGGTCCATGTTGACAAGGATGCAGTTAGAAACAAAAGCACTCGTCTGGTTCTCTTGAGCCAATGTAAAAGCAGGCCTAACAAGATGCTGACAATGATATGTTTCATAGACAGTCATGCGCCAGGATGAAGGTAAATTAACCAAGATCCATGAGCTAGAACAAGATTGACATGGAGGTTGATGTTGAGAAATGTGTCTGTACTATGAGTTCATGGAATAACACAACTTGCAAATGAAAGGAAGGAATTACCTTGTTGTACAAAATTACACCGGAGGAAAGCAAAATGTAGATCAAAAGGTACAAATAAGTTAACACCAGTGGCTTGCTGATCAACATACTTGCAGGCCTCTTTCTTCCACCAAAAGCGAAATTAGAAAAGAAGAACGAAGTGTCCTCGGAGAACAATGGATTAGTTCTTTGCAACTAGACCATATTAGTGGAGAAGGAACATTCAGAGGCCAAAACCAATTACTTCACCACAGACTCGTACGAAACAACAACAGCTGAGATAATCCGAAAATAGATTTCACACAGAGTACCTGAAGATAGCAGCAAGAAAAAAGAAAATGAGCAACACCTAGGAAACGATGAAAATACGATAGCTGAGTAGGGAAAAAAGAGAGTGGTGAAAGAGCAACTAAAGAAACAGAAACAATTAATGGGAGGATGGGACAGCTTGAGCGGACGGAGTAACCTAGATCTTTATATATATAGTTCAAAGCGTGGAGAGGTAGAAACAAATCGAACAAATAAGAGACAGAGAGAAGAAGTTGATCTGATCTAAGATATGTGGGACTAACAGTACAGAATAACAAAGAAGGAAAAGTATATATGAGTTATACCTGGAGATCAAGAGCAGGAGCTGCAAATCTGAGAAAGAATCCCTCCAAAAGTAAGAGATCCTTTCCTATCCGTCTATTCCCTGCCTGAAGCTGGACTAGAGACTCATGATTTGTAATAAATTAATAATATAACAAAACAAATAAAAGAAATCCGATCGAAATAGAGGCGCAGAGGGCAGAGTAGACTCCAGAGAGTGAGGCTGTGGCCAGTGGAGAGGGAGACTGCAATGTCGCGAAGCAACTTACTACTGCTCACTGTGTTAGTGTTAGGGAATAGGGCTCTACTGATATCGATGAGTAAAAAAATTGAGTACATGTAAATATATCTAGGATTCTCAGCGAGTCCGATTCTTATAAATTCATATCCAACTTATTTAAAAAATATTAGATTGAATTTTTTCATTTATTCATCAAACTTTTAAAATTAAAAAATATATACGAATTTTAATAATTTCGAGGTACTTATCAAATGTAACTAATGCTCGATATATTCATTTAGTTTTAAAATATTAAAAATAATAGTAGTATTTCTTAAACTAAAATTTATAGATCAAAATATTGATACAAAAAATCACAAAAGAGTGGATCCTATTAATATTGTGTTGAGTGCAATTAAATTTAAAATACTAATAAAAAATAGAAAAATGATAAAATTCATTTTTGCATTTATATCATATGTCATAATAAATCACTACATTTACAATTGAACTAAATAAGCACTTGCATTTGTCTACTTCATCTACATTAGTCACTCGTTTCTAAAAATAATTATACATTATTTGGCATTTTAAAAAACAACATATGGTCATGCTGACTTGAAATTTTTTTAAAAAAATCGACGTGTCAAAAAAACCAAATAAATAAAATTGAGTGTACAAAAATAGTTATTTATTATTTTAATCTTGCTCGATATTTTATCGCTGAAAAAAATGATATTATTATCTCGCTCAATTTTTTAATTTTGGATATTGTGATCAAACTGTTTATTTTTCAATTGCAAAATTAGCGTAGGACGTCACTTTTATGCCATGTCATTTTAAAAAAAATACAATATAAACGTAGTTTTATGATGTATCCAAACGAGGTATAACTATTTTTAGGAATGAGTGACTAATGTAGATTAAGTGGATAAATATAGTGGTTTATTTGACTCAATTACAAATATAGTGGTTTATCCTTACATATGAGACAAATATAACTATTAAACTATATAAGCGGTGAATTTTAGCATTTTTCCAAAAACCTATATAGAATGCAACATTTGTATCTTAGTCCTAACTCCCAAAAGTAATCACATTTTTATAACTAGGCTGGGAAGATTTTAATCGGATAAAAATGAAATAGATTCATATGTGATTTATTAAGGAAACAGATTAATAGAGCACAATACTTGATCATATTCAGTTCTGATTGGATTCGGAAAAAATATGATTCATTGACAATCCTAATTATATATAGGGTTGTCAACGCGTCGGATTTAGAGGATCACTATAAATTTATATCCAACTTATTTTAAAAATACAACGGGTCAGATTTATTTATCGAGTTTTAGAACTTTGAATCCATATTTGAATCTTAAAAGTTTCAAAATACTTATCGGATCTAACAGATATATATATATATACTTAGCTTGTAAAGAAACTTAAATTATACTGTAATTTTTAACGTTAAAGTTTTCTTCTTTATATTATACTATAATACTGTATGATATTAAATACTCACTTCATTCAATTATCGGTTTTTTTAAGGTAAATAAACAGCAATAAAGAAAATCATTAATCACTTCATCCAATAATTCTCTCATAAATTGACCAATAAAAAAATGAGAGTATTTGTGATTAGGTTAAATTGAAAAAATAGAAGTAATTTTTTATTAGAAATGATAAAAGTTATTTAGACAATGTGAAAATAATAAGCATTTAGAAATCTCACCTCTAACATTAAACGACTAGTAATTAGGAACATAGGAAATATATAAACATTCAAAATCCTAAAAGATCATATTATTTAATATAACCATAAAAAAAGCTACTACATTTGTCTTGTTACACTTGATTAGAAAATGGAAAATTCAAAATTATATACTATTATTTTTTATTTGTTAGAAAAAAAATGTATCAAAACAATATTATTATTTTTTTCTATTGAGTTGTAAGCAATGTTAATTAGTTTACCTTTCAATTACTTGTTACTACTTCCTCGGTTAAAATATGTAGAATATATAATATATATTTTTCCTTTGTTAGAAAAAATAAATAGAAAATGTATTTTAATCAGTATGAATTACAGTTAATTGTTATTTTTATAGTTATAATAATTATTTTTATTATTAGAATTAGATCATATTTTTATCGATAGGAATGATGATGATCCATATAAAAAAAAAATTAAAAGAGGAAATTCCTAGTTGTAAAAAGCTTAACGGAAAAAACATACAATCTGTATATAACGTTTATAAAAAAAACAAAAGAATAAAAGGAAACATGAAATTGAAAATCGAAATATCTGATTGTCAAAAAATTAAGAAAACAAAAAGTAAAGCATAATTAATTATGATTCTTATGAGAGTGAAGAGAAGCTTTCTGTACTAGCTTTTCGACCCCTTAGGGCCCGTTTACTTCGTGGGAATTTTCAGTTTGAAAATTTGCTGTTTTTCTAAATTTCGAGAATTTTGTTTCCATTATGAAAACTGGAAAACGCG
>NBIL01039777.1:0-41346 GCA_002752925.1 Viola pubescens var. scabriuscula
GCTCCAAACTATTAGAAGATGCGCAATAAATTGTCAAGCAAACTCATGGACCATGCATTCATCTTCTAGGTAAAAAAGGCTAACTTAAGGGACTCCTAGTGCAATTTGAACAAAACAACATTCCAAGAACTAAAAAATATTCACTCAAGAGAAATATGCTACCAGTTTAAAAAGTGTTGAGTTTCAAACAGTTTAACAGTTACGTACCACAATGTAAAACAGTAGAAGAGAAAGACCAGAACAAATTATGGTCCATTCTGATTTCCAAGATACTTTGAACAGACCAATAAAATCTGCTATCCAATGAAACCAATTGGGGAAGTCTACAGGAAGCTGGTAGACATAAAGCAGGACAATGTGAAAGCTGGCATACAGCTGAAGAGGCCTCCACCACCTTCAAAGTGAAAAGGATAAAAAGAAAGGTAAGTTGCTAAAAGTGACCTAAATGAGCAAAGAAAATTCTATAGGACAAGAATCTTTCAGAGATCGTAATAGAGAGATAATTTAGCCACTGGTCGTGTAGTTTATAGTCACCTGAAAAGTCCTAGAAAATTGCTTGTTAGAGACCAATCCACAAGTCCTGCACAGCTGCCAATAAAAAACGGTAGAGAAAGCCACGAGGGATGGCTAATTCCCACACCCAACTGAATGGCAGGCAACAGCAAACAGGAAGCAACCCTTAGATGAGAACCTTCAGGAAGCAACAAAGAAATAATCCTAAATCAATACAGGCATCATTTTCCAACTTCTTTAAAGCACTTTTGCTCCAAAAAAGAAAAGAAAAGGTAACATAGAATTCTACTGGAAGGCGATTCATTGAAAGGAACGATATAGTAAAGATGGCAAGGATCGAAAATGTTAGTATCACAAAAAAATCTCAGACCATTTCCCATTCACAATCTGCCTTGAATATGCCATTAAGCAAGAAACAAAGTGAAAGCTAATAAGTTATTAAATGAAAAAAGGACTTCAACATAGAAAGAAATGATTATGTTGGTTCAGTGGTGGCTGCATGCAAGAAGACAAGCTAAATGGAACAAGAATTTTTCCTCAAAACCAAAATAAAATTACAACCCTATCAAATTGAAGCTTTACTAGTTTTGAAATCAATTACATCACTATATCACTAACCAATTTGCATATCCCGTCCACGCACGATATTTGAAGCTAAAAAATAAGCACTTATTTAAGGCCTTGCATTCTTATATTTAATGAAATAAATTGTTGATATGCAAATTTAACCAATAAAAAGGACATGAAAGGCGTACATACGAAGGGAGTAAACACAGAAAGGAAGAAGATATTAATTAGAAGAAAAAATATAGAGCTGTATTGAACTACTTACAAACCTAAGCGTTCAACAACTGTCAAGAAATGGTCCCAGCCTGAATTATGACGTCGAAGGAGACCAAATTGATTCTCATAGATATCTATTAAAGCAACAAAAGCTGCTAATAGTTGTAGAACCAAGAAATAAATTACAGAAGGAGATTTCCAGTTATGCACACTGTGAAATCAAATCAGTAGAAGAAAATATCAATTTATGAAAACTCAATGAAGTGAAAAAATAAACAAAAAAGAAAAGAAAATGCAAATCAACCCTTACATCATAAAACCAATAAGACGTGCCCACAAAGCATTCGCTCCACTCCATTTGTTTCCCACAATTGCCCATACAACAAGATATACTACTTGAGAGAAAATAACAAGCAGGGAAAAGATGATAACCGGCCATGAAATTAGCAATCGCCTCCGAAAGCGAAACCCTAACCAAAATAGAGATGAGATCAAAGAACTTCAGTAATGCCATAAAATAATTCAACGAGAAGCAAGAAAATGAAGATAACCATAGTTAATGTGAATTTAACACCCACCCAATGAAAAGTTAAAGAAATTAACAAATGTTTCAAGGTTTTTCATGTAGAAGACTGTTGAGCAAATGAAGTAAAAACTCTACATCAAAAAATAATCAAAAGAGTGAAGAGCCTATATATATGGAGGATCTATTGACCCAATAACTTAGGCTTCTCACTGTCCATATAATCCATGTGCTTTATCTCCAGCAAAGCATATGAACAAGAACATCTTCTCAATGTTATGGTACAATTACTTTCTAAAACAAAAAAGGCAAGAACTAAACTTCTGATATTTGATGGATCCAAAACGTAACCTCCACATAGAACATACCACACACTCGAAGTGAAGAACTTGATACGACAACAAAAGATGGAAACTTCTTTAAGAAAGCACCTTAAACCTACTTATCACATATAATTAATAACTAATTAGACTGGATTTTCTCCTAACCTATGCAAGCACAACAACACGCGAACAATAAAAGAAGTTATGTACATCTGATTGAACTAAACTTACTTCCCATATTGGTCCACAAGCATACTCATTACGCTATGAAAGCAATATGCTATTGTAGTAAAGCTGACAAATTTACAGTTAGAAGCTCACCTATTTTAGGCACAGCATACCGGATGAGAAGGAAAGCTAATAAATCAACCAGAGAAACCAAGCTCCAATTAATCAACGCAGCTGCAAGACAAAGGTTGAGCAAAACATGTAAAAGGTAAACTATTTGTCACTAACGACTACTGTGAAGAGAATGATGCATACCTGCTAGGAGCAGCAATGGCAATACGAATCCAATAAGAAAATCATTCCCCATGAGGAATACAAATGAAGAAAATCCGTTTTGGTCAGAAGCAGAAGCAATCACAATGGAGCTATCAATTTCCCATGGACGATGAAGGATTCCTCAAATGGGTTTTCCAATTCCCGTTCATAAAAGACACAAGGAACCCATTTCCGGCAAAACCCAGATGCTCTCC
Organism: Viola pubescens var. scabriuscula; assembly: GCA_002752925.1. Taxonomy (NCBI): domain Eukaryota; kingdom Viridiplantae; phylum Streptophyta; class Magnoliopsida; order Malpighiales; family Violaceae; genus Viola; species Viola pubescens. The sequence goes on from NBIL01039777.1 coordinate 2,841, forward strand.
TGAGAGGATAGCTGGATGGGAAATGGGAACCTGTGCAAAGGAGGTAGCTTTCTTTCTCTACTTGGCGCTTGGGAGATGAATCAATAATTAATTAGATGAGGTTTTTTGATATCGCGGGGATGATTGCTTATATTGTTTTGTATGCTTAAAGTCCCACAGCTACTGACATGAATATGTTTAAATAATTGCTTTTTGTCTTCTTAACGGAGAAACGATGATGGCATTCGCTAGTTTCGCCCGATGGTTGATCTTAAAATATGTAGTATTTTTTTATCATAATAGTAGTACTCAATACCGACATCTATTTTCAGGATAGCAACGTGATAATAAATAAATTTTAGAATAACTTGAACAATTTCTTTATTACAATTATTTTCACTTTCATTCCTAGACAATAAGAATTTCCAAATGCTTATAAAAGGAAATTCAAATATTTTTACCCATTCTTTTTCACACTCAAGATCTCCAGTTTAAAATAGAAGAAATCATGCTGGAGTGTCATCTTTTTCGGTGCTCAAATTTTCTTACTTAAAAAAAGACTAGAAGACACGTAAGTGCTAGTATATTTTTTAAAAGAAATATATGGGCCAAAATATGAGTGTGGCTGTGGCTGTGGCACTTTCTTTCTAACATAAAAAAAAAAAGAGCATTCTTTGAGTTTGGAGTAGCCAACAATACTGTGCTAACTTTTACAGTTCGGCCACACAACACAAAACCTTATCCATTTTGGTCGCATTTTTCTCCGCCATTTCCATGTGAATTGCACAGTTCACGAACTTGTGATTTCAACAACGGAGACTCGTTTCTCTTTGTTGGAGAGGACATGAATTCACTCATCTCAGCCTCCTTTTGCAACTACTGCCACATTTCCAAGCTACCTTTGCCAGCCACAACAAGTCTCAGGCATGGGTTCTGCAGCAGAACCCAGATGCAGAGCAAGAGCTTGACAATACGCAGAAGCAGCACAAATGGACTCGATACGCAGACCGCGGAGGAACCCCAAGAAGAGACAAAACTAGAAGAACCCAATGGAGCAACAAGCCAGGTCTCCACTCCGTCTACTCCCTCTTCTCCTGCTATTGACAAAGACCTCAAAAAGGTAGGAACTTTGTGTCTGATTTGCTTTTTCTCGTCTGAAAGTATCGATTTTTGATAGATTTTGAGGCTACCCACACCAAATTGGTTTGTTCTTGTTGAGCAGGTTGTTCAGAAGACAGCTGCAACCTTCGCGCCGAGGGCTTCCACTGCCACCAAAAACCCTGCAGTACCAGGAACAACATTGTACACTGTTTTTGAGGTTCAGGCCTATGTCTCAATGTTGTTGGGCGGGGCACTTTCGTACAATCTCATATTTCCATCAAATGAACCTGATATTTGGAGATTGATGGGGATGTGGTCCATTTGGATGTTCAGTAAGTTTTTTTTCTTTTTTCTCCCTGATTAATTGCAGAATATGTTGCAACATAAAACTATAATGTAATTGGGTAATATGTTATTTGCAGCAATTCCCTCCCTGAGAGCTAGAGACTGCTCCAAGAATGAGAAAGAGGCTCTCAACTATCTGTTTCTCCTCGTTCCGTTGATTAACGTCATAATCCCCTTCTTTTTGAAGTCGTTTGCTGTAGTGTGGTCTGCAGATACCGTAGCCTTCTTCGCAATGTATGCCTGGAAGGTATCACCCATCACCTCAAGAACATCTAACTTGATAGTTTACTTTAATAGTTGCATTGAACTCTCTATGCTTCCTTTCAACAGATGGGATGGCCACAGAGAACAGAGTAGGAACTTCAAGCCTTTTTCCTGCGAATGGATCGAGAGAAAAATCAGGAGAGGTTGCTGGTCTTATTATTCATGATATGAGGCATATACATTTCAACTTTCATACCATCAATCTCAAAACAGAGAAGGGCAACATATCGTGTAATCTAATGGAATCGCAGTAGTTGCCTCCTGCAAGCAAGACACAGACAAGAAGCTTGCCTCATTTGTGGGATATGTAATATCACAGAAGACTTTCTTTTTGTGTTTTGGATTTGATTATAGGAGGACTAACATGTACACAATACGTTCACTTGAAGTAATACAATGAGTCAATATGGGGAGTTGTGAAATTTGTATTAAAGAACCATAATCTAATCGTGCTGGAAGGAAAATTTCATGCCATTCTTTCCGGTTTATGTATAACAGCAAGGAAATGCTTAGTGAATGGATTACCTTCAATGAAATAAAATAACACTATTAAAAAAGGAATGGAGTGCTGTAGGAATTCATGAAAGAAACACCAGAAGAAAATGGAAATAGCAATGGAATAATACAACAACATTAGTAAGTTTAGGTCACAAATGAAAAGATGTTTTCTTTACGTAATGAAAGGTACAGGCTTAGTTACCTGGCTGAAAAAACATTTCTTCACACAATGCATATTGGGTTGGAGCTGTACTTTTTACTTGCACCAGTTAAAAAGTATCCGGATTTCTTCGAGTTTGCTTCACCAACCTGAATATCTGATTGTGTTGTACCTTCCCCCAAGTCCAGCTATACAAAGTTAGTCACTTCAATATGCAAAATTTGGTAGACAAGAATGCGACTGCAGAAAATCAGACAAATCCAGCCACCAGCAAAAACATTCAATTTGGCACTTGGAACAGTAGAGAAAATAAACTTGAACTTGTCAGATTCTCCAAAATATTGATCACTGTCATTAACTTATGCATGGTGTAGCAAAACAAATGACTCAACGCCATCCATTTTCCCCAGCTGGGTAAATGAACAATAAAATGTTATAAATCCCCGGATCAAAAAGAAATTGGCATATTCTGAAATAAATATGCAGACTTGTACTTAACCAGTACCGTGAATTTTTTTTGCCCGAACATACACAAGACTAAAGCCTCAAATCATTCAACTAAAAGTGCCTTCCTTTAATTGTACATCTACTCTACATGAAGGTCCAATTTCACAGTGCTAAGATTCTCCACTCAGGCAAATTCTTAAAGCCAATTAATTGTTCTATGTGGATTCATCGTCGCTGTCCTCCTCATACTCGGAACCAGAATCGTCACTCCTTGGTTCCATCATTGTATTCATGTCAAATGCTGGCATTTCCATCTCCTCCATGTCAATAGTGTCATAGTCCATTCGCTGCTCAAACTTCTCATCAGAACAGTTAAGGAGCCATGAAAGTGAGCATTTCAAACCCTTCTTGGTAACCCTCTTATTTCTTGGCTTTACGGTAGACTCCAAACCATATGTAAAGAATGCAGGGAAGGCAACCAAATCATCCAAAGGCCTTCCCATCTCCGCTTGAAAGTAATCAAAACTAAGTTTCATAATATCAAGATTCAGAGCAAGCAACTGCGGACATCCGACAATCATTGCACTTACTTGTTCCAATGTGAAACCACAGTTCTTAAGGAAATCCACATGCTTCATGATAGGTGTTCTAGCAAGACTTACAACCTGAGGCATCTTTTCAACAACTCGACCAAAATCCTCGGGGGTCAAATCAATGACTGAATGAAGCAAACTCTGTTGACCAATAAGCTTTTCCCTCAGGTCAATTCCTACTATCTCAGGATACTGTGCTACGATGGAAGGAATAGATGCTTCTCTTACATTAAAGTCTAAAAGAGATTCAACATTTGGTCTGACCCTGTCCTCCAAATCAAACCCAAGAATGTGGGGTCGTTTTTCTATCAATCTAGCTATAACTAGTCTGGGTAGACCCAAGCTTTCAAGATACTCCACCAAAGGTTTGATCACCCGGCCTACTCGCATCCCCAAAATCTCTGGGTATCTAGTTAAAACCCCACCAATTTCTCTCCTTGCCACACCAATTCCAACCAAATAAGCCACTGAAGTGCTCATGGTTCCTTCAAGCTTGAATCCCAAAACTTCTGGATATTTCTCAAGCACCCTAGGAATATCAATTGGCTTTATGTCCATCCCTTGAAGATACTTGACAACTGGGGCAAGATCTACAACAACACTAGCATGGAGGACCTGTGGATACCTTCTTACAAACTCAGTGAAAGTGGATTTCCTAACACCTAATTTACCCAGATAGTCAAGGACAGGAATCATGTTCTTTTTAACACTGCAACCGAGGACAAGTGGGTAGTTGTTGATGTCGTCAATTGTTAGACCTAAATTATGAAGGAAATCCACGCGTTCCCTCATGACCTGAACTGTAACAGGAAGCTCCAACCCATCAAGTTCATCTGGAATGATACCAATCCCCCGGAGAAACTCATAAACCTGGGCACGATTTGCCATCTTCTCATGCTTCATATCAACCAAACTAGGACGACTATACAAGGATGAGGAATCTCTTTGCTTCCTACCGGAGCGGCCTCTGTCTGCATTGGACACAGATGAATACTCAGAACTCCTTGCAAAAGTTCTTTCACTAACAGAGTATTGAAGCCTTGTAATAAATCCAACCCTCTTCAGCTGGGGTTTACAATAGATGAGAATGGGTAACTCAGGATGTACAAGCAAAACATTCGGTCTTGTAAGACTGACATAGGTTCCAATCTTCATTATGGTAGTATAAGAGACTCTGCAAAGATACAAGGGTAGACAAGGTAGCAGTGATGAGATACAAACAGGCATCATCCCTCGGTACGATGCAAAGCAGTAAAGCAGACAAAAGTTGAGAAGTTTCAGATGGAACAGAAACCAAACACTCAAAAGTAAGGGGACACATAACAGGAAGGGCACATGCACCACAGACAGTCTACACACTGTTAACCGCCTCTGTTGATGCATACCACAGAAAATGAAAATTTAGCCGGGATAACTAAATGAAGTTAGTAGTTACTGATAAGTATTCTCAAATGCAGTGTATCAAATAAGGAAAAGCAACAAAATCCTCAGCTAGTCTCAGAACTAACATAACGTAGGCAAATGCAGAAGAGTGTATACAAGTTGTAGATTCTAGAAACACAAAATAAATGAAAAAACTCGTTAAACCCAGATTGACCAGCTATAAACCCTAAACCTCCCTACTTGGGCTGTCCAAAAACAAAGAAACGAAGCCGGAGTAAAGATTTGAACTTTCCCAGCAATCAAAGTAAACAAGTAGCATCACTTCAACAACATTAATATCAAAAGCAGACTACGTGAGGGAAATTCGGGCAAAATTAAAGCAGTAAGGAGTGAACAAAGAAGAACGTAACACCTAAAGCTTGAAACTTTCTTGCTCACTGCTCATTTAAGCTTGAGTTCTTATGATTAAAATTTGAAGCTCAGAAGCAACAGAGACTTTTGCCGAGTAATTAACCAATGAGAAGCAAGATGGAGAGATTACTGACCTTTGTATGCAAAAGTAGCTGGAAATGGGCGATGCCAGTGGTCAGAAAGGAGTTTCTTTCTCTCCTTTTCCCTCTGGAATTCAGAGAAGGGAAAGCCGGTAAGGTAAGGTTTCCTTTCTAATTTTTCCAAAAATAATAAATAAATCATTTTAGCAAGGAAGCCCACTGGATCATGTATTCGGCCCATTGTTTTTTTCCTCCTTGCTATTTATTATTATTATTAACATTGTAGAAAAAATAAAAAAACAGTCATAAGATGAAACAAAATCCATAATTTTTAAAAATCATTTTCCGGAGAAACTACAAAAAGACCCTATTTTTTACAAATTATTTCTCAAAGTTGAAATTTTAACTTTACAATAGTTCAAATATTCAAATAAAATAGTAAAAATTTTAAAAAATTAACAAATATATTAGAGCCTAAGATAATAAAAAATAGTATAATTTTATTTACAATTTATTTTTTATTTTTTGAAAATATTTCTTATTTATTTTTTCAGTAAAGTGGACTTCCTCGTATTTGTTACATTTATTGTCAAATTTATGTTTAATACAAAATTTTGAGATTAAGTATAACATTTTATAAAATGTAGGTTAGGTTTTTTTTTATATAGTTTACCTTTTCTTTTATTTTAAATGAAAGTTCAAAATGATTTTCTTTAATTCTTGTTCATTGTTTCATATGCACTCGAAAAAGCCCAAATCCATTAGTGAACAGTAGGTCCATCAAACAGCCCATGAAGAAGAAGTGTTAATTTTTTTATTTTTTTTAATTCGACCAGTAGACAAGGCAGTTTTTGTTTTATTTTTTCTTTTATTGTATAGATCACTGCCCAGTAGCTGTAGTAAAACCACCAAGTTGGTGGTGGCCATAACAAACGGAGTAGCAGCAGCAAGGAAAGGAATAGAAGAAACCAGAAGAAAATGAGGTGGGCTTGGTTCATTGTTCTGTTCTCATCTTTGTCTTTCCTGGCAACCACTAAAGCTTCTCCTTGCTCAATCAAAGGTGAATTCTTTTCTTTTCATTTATTTTCCTAGTCGTATTCTGTTATGAATTTTGAGTCACATTCATATGGGTGCTTCATTTTTGGAGAATGAACTAACCCAAGTTATTAAACTGTTTACCCGATCATCTAATGTGCAGGGTTGCCATTTGTGAGGAATATAGGGGAGCTGCCACAGGATAGTTATGGAAGGGGGGGTTTATCACATATAACTGTTGCTGGGTCTCTCTTGCATGGATTAAATGAGGTATGCTTGCTAATTGTTATATGCAAAAGTATATTTTTCGAGGTTTTTGTGCGAGTAGTGGAGCTTTGGAGAGATTGCAATGTCTTACATGGTTTGGATCTTTGATTTTGAGGGTTTATTTTCTGGTTTTGGCTTCTGCAATTAGCGACATTGAATACACTATTAAGGAAGAGCCGGAACTAATAAATTGGGACCAATGAAGTCGCTGTTTGTTGTTTGTATTCTTCATCTATGCTTTATAGGACAGATGAAAGCTGGTATATATATTTGTCCTTAAGAATTCTGGACCGTGTTGTTCTGGAATTTGTAGGTGGAAGTATGGCTTCAAACATTTGCTCCTGGTGCTCGCACACCGATCCACAGACATTCTTGCGAGGAAGTCTTTGTTGTCCTAAAGGGGAGTGGCACACTGTTTCTTGCCTCAAGTTCACATACGAAATTTCCTGGAAATCCAGAAGAATATGCTATATTTTCCAATAGCACATTTCATATCCCTGTCAATGATGCTCACCAGGTAGGCTGTTTCTATGATACTTTTTTTTGGTAGGATATGAATCCTTGTTAGCATTATAGTTTTCACGATCAATGGATAGATGTGGTAATCTGGAAACTCAGCATTATTCCTGCTTTTTGGTGGATGATCTTATAATAAATAGTTTAGTGATTATGCTGCAGTGGTTGCTCTGAAGTGAATTTTTCTTTCCTTTTTCCACTGAATGTTTTAGTGACACACTAAAACCATCCATCAACAGCCTTGAATAAACGAATGTTTGCGCAAGTCTGAGGAGTTTTGGTAGTTAGAAGTGCAGTGGTTTAAATCCTTGTAATTAAAGTAGAAAAAGGAAAAGTATGGCAATTCATTCCATGCATGTTGACGCTGACCTCTCCTCACCTCGAGTCTCTTTTTTGTGAACATATTTAAATTACTTTGGTTGTTCCACTGCTATTCCCCCTCGTTCAGTCCCCCTGAAATAGTGAATTCAGCTTGCTAGTGGACCACTGTCTGTTAACTTTATTGTTTTGTTTTTATTTTTTATTATAGGTCTGGAATACCAATGAGCGTGAGGATCTGCAAGTGCTTGTCGTTATCTCTCGGCCACCAGCAAAAGTGTATGCAATTCCATCCTCTAAAAGCTTAGTTGTTGCCTTTAATTTGCTTCCAGGTATATTGTATTTGTTTTGCATACAAGTTCGGGTTGGTTATATCATTTGCACTTCTGGCATTGTCATATATGCTTCAAAGATGTTCAATTTTCCAATGCCCCACCACTACTCCGATCTCGGATTTGATAATATTCAGTGATGGGTCTCCTCTCTTCTACTATGATTGTTTGATAGTTGCTTTGGCTTTAGCTTTTCTAGTCTGTAATTTAGGTGGTAACCACATCGTGGCAACTGTCACAGTGAGACAACGATTGTGGAAAGGTGTCATTATAACATGAGGGTCTTTTGGTTTGCTATCGTAAGCAAATTTCTCCAATTTCACAATACTAGTCACATTCTCTCTAACTTTATTCTCATCTCTTAATGGGGTGGATTTGTTCTGAAACAGCTTTTTGTACTCCAATGCTAAGGTGGATGAGATGTTTTTTGTTTGCTTGGATTCTCATATCAGTTCATGCGTGCATCTTGTGATTGTTTCTGTACCATAACATTCATTTGTACATCCTTATATTGAAGCCTAGTAATGAGCTGCATATAGAGGAGCCTTTAATTTGTGTCTATTGTTAGTTTATGCTGCCCACTATCTACAGCATCTGGTACTTTACATCTTTCCATTGATCATGAGATGCCTTTAGGCATGAATACATACAAATTGTTCGTCTTTAATTATTTCTTGTTTCCAGGTTCATATATGAGGACTGGTCCATGCCTCATACTGCAGCAAAGTTGAAGTTCCCTTACGATTGGGATGAGCAATGCTTTGAAGAATCTCCTAAAGATGAGCTTTAATGTCGAGCCCTATCCATGCATTTGTTGATATACATTCACCCTTCTTACTTAGTGTGGAGATGCTATCAAGAGAAAAGAATAGCCGCAATTGCATGAGTTAATGCAATAGTCTAACTCGAGACCGCCAACCCCTTTATCAGGAGGTCATGTTAAAAACTCGTCTCAGTTAAAGAAGAACAGGTTTCTCTATGTTACCACTTACCAGACCTGTAAAAGTGTGGACGGATTTTGGAATTTGTGCATGTTTAATCAATGGCATGGTCCGATGGTTTAGTAGTTTTCTAATTTTTACTGGGGAAAAAAAAGTGATTGAAAAAGTATACCGTTACTTTAAGACCAAAACCAAGATTAACTTGTTTCTTAAGGAAAATTGAATTAAGTTTCAGTTTGATTTCATAGATAACAGTAAGACCATTGTCTATGATGACAGAACCTCTTCAGAATCTCTTCAACTCGATCTAAACGAGAGTCAATCAAACCGGATTGAATTCCAACTGTTCTACTTGTTCAGAAAGACAAAAAGAGATCAACTGTTCTTATGCAACTACTTAATTTGTTAGATTAACAAACTTGTGGCAGATGTGCAATTCTGAACAGGCCGCACAATACTGAACAGACAGTACAACATCAAAACTACGCAGACAATCGCATGATTGAAACCTTAGCTAAATCGCACATTCCCCTTTCCACTCAGAAGTGAACTCCTACTTCCGTTTGGTCAACTTACTGCGCCGTTCAGCTTCTTTCTCAGCTACCAAAACATGGAATTCTGGCGCAAGCATCTCATGTGTCCCAATGTTCAGCGAGCTGCTCAAGTTAACGATCTCCAAAATCACTTCTAAAGTTATAATGAAGCCTAAAGTTGACAAGACACGAACAACATTTGCCATCTGACATATGTATTGCCTAGTCTCCAGTGGCATGTCTTGAGGTTTTGCATCGGATTTGGTGCTATCGTGTTCAGCATTATTTACTTGATCTTCAACCATGCTGTCCCTCGTGTCTACATGTTCACCAATCCATATGAACCCATTACATCCGATAATCAAGTCAACTCCGTACTGTTCAAGATGGTGGAAATGTTGTTTTTGTCTCTTCACCAGATATGGAGGGACTGTGAGTAACTGACCATTTTCAAGCTGTAAAATACTAATCAGTAACATACCAATATCAACATCGCATAAGTAACAAGGACGGCATCTGAATTTGCAAAAACTAGATTCATGGTTTTGTTCACAACTAAATCGAACCTTTCCATATTTCTGACTTCTTGCTTGTAGTTGTAAGCTGCCATCATTCTGGAAATTACGAACCTCAGCCTGGATACGGACAAAGTGTTAGCTACAATATTGACTAATAATTGTACTTTGTCTTTTAGCATTAACAGAGAAGAACTAAAGGGTGGCTCTGCACTTACACAAATAACATCCTTCTCCACAAAAATACTGCGCATGTTAAGTTCATCCACAGCAGTTCGCCGCCTCTAGCAACCAAAATTGTAAAGGCTAGATATAGTTAGTCAAGTAAGAAGCAAAGCAGCCACCAGGCTCCTCAATATAAACAGATAAAACCAGTCCATGCTACATACACTCAAAGTGCATTGTGGTAAACTATTTTAAAGGTTCACCATGAATATTTGATATATAAAAGGTATTTCCTACGAAATAAATATTAGTCATGGGTTTGAGCAACAAAGAGATGAAGATTCAATGTCTAAGAGTAGCCACTTCATGCAAAAAAGCTGAATAATATGGCAAACTATGGCATTTTCCAGGACCTTCATTCAGTGGAATTTACAACAAGGTCAAAGACATTACAGGACAAGTTGATATCCAACCTTCAACAAATCCACTATGATCCAAACTGAAAGAAGCAATTAAATCATATAATGCAGCTCGATGCAATGGGAACAACAAGATCAAAACATAAATGTACTGTCCATGGGACACATAAATTTAAAATATATGTTATATTCCCCAAATGTATCTAACGCACAGGCTTACATAATCATGTGGCAGCATTGCAGCAACAAATGAAACCCTCTATCATCTCAAAATAAAATCAGAACCTAAGATATATGTTAAGAGATATTTGGTACCTGAATACCATCTGGTAAGTTCATGGAAGAAAGCATTAAAACTGCATCTTGGCTGAAATTTATCTCCAATTTCCAACGCTTTTGAGCAATCTGGAAAATATCAAAAGGAAAACACTTTAGCAGCATAAACCTATCAATTGAGTAATCCCAAATATCATAAAGAGTAAACACCTAGAAGGTTTTCCATAATAACATGTAAGTAAGGAATTTCCATATTGGCCAAGGAAACTGGTTCTAAAACCTGAAGCAGAGAAGCCTATACAATCACTCTGGAAGAATATTTAGAAGCTTGATTATCCAAATCAGATGCTATCTTTCAAACACCTCCTTATTATAGTTTTATCATCATGAATGTTCAGCAAGACGTACAGAGAGATAGTACACCCTCATAACTCAAAGATCCATAATTTACACAAAATTTCAACCATAAAAACAAAGCAAATAACTCAGTTATAAAATAGAAAAATAAATAAATACACACTCTTACCTCCACGACACGACCCACTATGATATCTCCAACCTCAGGCTTATACCTAGAATCCGAAAGAAGAAACATTTTAGCATTTTACTAACAAAAATAACCATGACAAAAGTGAAAATCTAAAAATCCAGTCTTTACCTAGCACGCAAAGTGCGCACATAGACCAATTTGTTGACACGCTCCACTACACCACACAGTGTCGCCACCACTTCGCCATCACGCTCTGCTGTCCCATGACCCCTTCATATAACCACAACCAAGCAGGCTTATTATTACTGAAGTGCCGATCATCAAATGGCGCAAATAAATAAGAGAATAAAAGAGGATTAGATTAGGATTAGGGTTAAGAAAAGGGTACTTGAGAATGCTGTCTTCATGGCTAATTGGGATGGTCTCGGCGACGGTGACGGAAGCATTCGCATTGACTTTTGAATATAGAGACTCTAATTGTTGAAGAGCTCTTTGTAATCTTATCTTCTGAGTTTGATTTAATGGCAGCTGAATGTCTCTCATCCCTCTCGCTCGCTGTTTACGCCCAAATCAAGTAAAACCCTAAACCCTAACCTTCTCCCTCTGTGTTCTTGTATAATGAACGTTTTGCATTTGGTACGTTTCTTTCCGGATATGTTGTTTTTCACCCCCATACTTTTTTTAATTTTTTTATTTAATAATTGACTATTAATTTTATGCCCTTTTCATTTAATTTCCAATTAAAAATTCAAAAGCCTATTTTAGTTTTACCCGCTTCCTATTGAGTCAATAATGTAAATAAATCTCTATAACAATTTTCCTAATTAGTTTTAACCATTTAATATTTCCATAAATTACCATTCTTTTATTACTAATTTTGTTTTCTTCTTTACAAAAAAAGAATCAGGTCTTTAATGATTGCTTTTTAAGCATTATTAATATCACGGGTCAAATAAAAAAAATAGAAATTAGAAATTAGAAATCAAGTCGAGAGTTTTTCTTTCTTTCTTAATTTGAAAGGTGATTCCTTTAACTGGTTTCCCTTTTAGAATTTTATTAAAAATCTTACGGTTAATAATTCTCTAAACTAAATCTAACGGTATATAAATAAATAAATAGGGACCCATGTCTAAAAATTGACTAAAACATGATTTTATGCAATGTGCACTATTAAACACAAGATCAGAGTAGCTAAAGAAGTAACAGTAAGCTGCCGTTACAAATTTGGAAAAATACAGGTCATAGGTTTGATTAGGCGAACCATGTAAATCCTAATAAAACCTGCCTAAAAAATCATTGCCCTATTTTCTCCCATCAAAATAGGCAAACAAAATGGAGAAAATATAGAAAGAAAGGATTTAGATTTTTCCTAAATAGAAACAGTAATTAGTATATTTGTTATGTAATTTACTATTTAGTGCCCCAAAAAACAAGAGGAGAGGAAAGCAAAAGAAAAAGAGAGATTTTTTTTTAATTAATTATGAGGAGGGCAAGACGGTTTGATTAATTAATTATGTAATTAACAATAATAATAATTATAGAAACAAGATCATCAAATGCAAACACAAAAATATAGGCCAGCTTGCCCTCCGAGGAATCTTCTCTTCCTCACAAAATCTCACCAACTCTCTCCTTTCCCTCCATTGTTCTCCATCAGAAGATTTTCTTACAACTTCTCTTATTGATTTCCTTGCATTCCTGAACAATGGTAGCTACTCTTTTCTAAAGAAAAGAGAGAAAGAAAAAAGAAAAAACCCTTCTTGCATAAGTTTATCCTGTCCTGAAATAGGACAGGATGGCCTCCACCACAATCTTTGGCCTCCTGTCTATCAACCTCCTATTTGCTGCTGCCTTAGCAGCCGCAGCCACCACCACTGTCTCGTCTCCGGGAATTCGACTTGGGGTCATCAGAAAACCTTCCCTTAACACGCCTGTCTTCAGGGAAGCTCCGGCTTTTCGCAATGGAGAGACCTGTAGTTCTGAAACAATTCATATTGTCATGACCCTTGACTCCAATTACATCAGAGGCACAATGGCTGCTGTCCTATCGATCCTTCAGCATTCTACATGTCCTGAAAACGTTGAATTTCACTTCCTTTGGGCTCGTAACGAGCCTGACGTGTTCTCCACCATCAAATTCACCTTCCCTTACCTCAACTTTAACTTCTACAGGTTTGATTCCAATCGCGTTCGTGGGAAGATCTCCAAGTCCATCAGACAAGCCCTTGACCAGCCTCTAAACTATGCAAGAATCTACCTTGCTGACATAATCCCAACCGATGTGAAACGCGCGATTTATCTGGATTCTGACCTTGTTGTGGTGGATGACATTGCAAAACTATGGGAGGTGGATTTGGAGGACAAAGTTGTGGGAGCACCAGAGTATTGTCAGGCGAATTTCACCACATATTTCACGGACGAGTTCTGGCAGGATCCTGTCTTGTCCAATACATTCCTCGAAAGGACTCCTTGTTATTTCAACACAGGTGTTATGGTTGTGGATGTGGAGAAGTGGAGGCAAGGAGGGTATACGCAACGAGTCGAGGAATGGATGGGAGTGCAGAAGCAGAAGAGGATTTACCATTTAGGGTCATTGCCACCTTTTCTGTTGGTTTTGGCAGGGAACATTAAAGCAGTGGATCATAGATGGAACCAACATGGATTAGGAGGTGACAATCTTGAAGGAAGGTGTAGGAATTTGCATCCCGGGCCCATCAGCTTGCTACATTGGAGTGGGAAAGGGAAGCCATGGCTGCGGCTCGACTCCAGGAAACCTTGTGTTGTGGATCATCTTTGGGCTCCGTATGATCTCTATAGATCATCTGTGCATTTTTTAGATGAATGAGAGAGAATTGGAAGTAGGTGCAGCTTGATTAGAATATAATATATATGGTGGAAAGGAAATGAAGAACTTTGGTGGTCAATTGTAGAGGAAGCAGGTGATATTTATGAGTTAAGAAACAAAAACAACAGAAAAAAATACAGAGAAAAAAGAAAGAAAAAGAATCTCTTTAAACTTCCTTCTGTTCTTACAAGATGCTTGGGTTTCTATTGTTTTGGTCTATGGATTGTTTGTAGCAATCGAAAGGCCCTGGGTACTTTAACGTCTGTATACTGATTCTGTTGCATATAGAATGGAGGAAGTTTCTGAGTTTTATGATGATGGTGCGCTTCTAGTTTCCTGTGATCATCAGATGGTCCTTTCTTTACAGTTTTTTTCTATTCAACTCGTTTTGTTTAATCCGCAGACTAATCTTAGTTCTTACCGTTTAGAATAGGTAAAATCATGCACATGGAATTTGTAAAGCTTATGATTGTACATTGATCTTAATGAAGATTATGGTTAGGTTTATTACAAAATGTTCTTATCTAGGGGTAATTTACAAATCCTGAGAGATAAACTAGATTCTCTTATTTCAATTTCCAGCAAGGACACAAAAGGTTAATAATAAATGCAAACTGCTTATTCAAAACATAAAATCATTAAAAATGCATCAATTATAGAAACCATCTCTTTATCAGATTGTGAATTGTGGGCACCTGTAGCCAGCTTCTTGGCACCCATATACATTAGATCTTCTTTCTTTCTATGCTAAGAGTTCGCCTCATCGCTTCCTTCTTCTTCTTGATGAAAGCATCCGATTTTTCGTTAATGTTTGATGCTACACTTATGAGATGTCTTGGAATTGCATACTTCACTTTCGGTTCCTCATGGAGTTCTCCTGAATACTCCGAGTCTTCGGTTGGTGTTACTATGCTCTTCCCTTTCCTCTTATCCTTATCCTTCTCTGTAGTATCTTGTATGATGACCGTTCTCTGCAGGGGTCCTCCTCTGGCCACCGTCGTTACTACCCCTCGCTCGGCTTTACCCTGACCTGTTGGCTCAGGTTTCTGAGACAGAGATGCATTTTCACCCTGCTTCACTTCGAATCGATCACCATCAATACTACTTTTGTCAACAGGAGTCCAATGCTCCAATTCCTCATCTTCAGTTTGCTTGAAATGAACCTGAATTTCAAATTCTGAAACATCTTTGCACATTCCATTCTTCGTCGGACGATCATACGCGGGCAGTTCTTTAGAAGTTTCCATCACCGGCCCCAATGTTACGCGCTTAAGGCCCCGAGCAATGACACCCTCCATGAAGAAGTTGAAGAGCCTCTGGCAAATGCCAAGAGGGTGTGATGATTTATCTTCTCTTCTCTGCATATTTAGCAGTACAGCAACAGAAAAAAACAGATGGTTGCTATGATGGCTAAACAACTAGAAGAGATCTATTTGAAGAAGAAAATGGAGTTAGCTGTTGAGTGATTCTATCCTTGGATGATAGGGTAAGAACAAGAAATTTCTACACATTTGTTTTCCTTTTAACCTTAAAGAGTTTGTTCTCTTCTTTCCTGCTTTAGTTAGGAAAGCAAAAGTAAATAGTAGCAAGAATATTGCTATACGTTGCAAAATGAAGTGGAATCCTACCTTGCTTGAACTTTCTTATATTCTCCAATTTTATTGCAAAAGTTACACCAAAATCATACTCAATCCTTGATGTGGACCACCAAATAAGTTCTGACCATTGGATAGGTATGGAATCCATGGATCAATTAGCATATCTTACTCTCATAAGAATAGGGTTTGTATGCTTATTATATTTGTTACATAGATGCTTAACATAAATTTGATATTCTTTCTACAACCCTTTTGAAAGTTGTACAACCGTTTAATTATTCTTTCGTTAAAAATTAAAAATGTGGCGAGAACTGTATCGGTGTGAGTAGTTCAACACTCTCATTTTTTAATAAAATCAGTGATTCAATTACTGTGTATGAAACTTCTTAATAAATTAGTCCGATACGAATATGATAATTCTTAGTTAAGTAGGCTCTAGGCTAGTTGTATGCATTCGTGCATGGAATCATGTTGGTTTATCCATAAATCACATTTCATGAAATTTAAATTCATATACATTTATACGAGCCTGAATACTAGATAGTATTCGAACAAAAATTAATCAATAGAGAGAGACACTCGCAAGAAAGAAATAACTGTAGAGAGTACAGGAATTTTGTTGGATTTTTCCAGTAAACTGATTTGTTTTTCAATAATTAAATTAAAATTGAGTGACCCGACCGGGTTCCATGACTAAAACATAAATAACCGGTTCATTAGTTTAAGCACAAAATACACCGCAAGTCCGGTTCAACCTCCATCCGGCCAGAAAATTAATTGACCACTCACCAATCAAGGTGCGCACTGCACACCCTTGCGCATTAGAGTTTAGAACAAACACAGATACACAGTTCCTTCCTGAGTTCCTCCTATACATCCAAATCTGAGACGCAAAGCTTACATTTTTCTTCCACCGTCTTCTTCTCAGATGGATTTCTTCAAATCAGTCTTCGCAGAGGAACCCGATTCTCCAAAATCAGAAACAGAATCCGAATCCGAATCCAAATCCCCACGAGCTCAAAACTTCCCCGATCCAAATCCACCCTTGGATACTTCTGGCGGCTGGAGCCTCGGTGGCCTAATGAAAACCCTCTCTACCAAATCGGAATCCGTCATCGATGCATATCGTCGCGATCTGAAGGAGTTCCAGTCCGGTCTCAAGAAGGAAATCGAAGTGGCGCAAGGATCGTTGGGGAACGTTAGTCTCAAAATCGACGAGCTTGGTTCTTCCGTCATAAAAGGTACGGCTCAGATCATTTCTCAGAGCAGGGAAGCGATCCTTGCAGTTGATCTCGATTCTGATATTGATCGAAACGTGTCGAGTCCCATTTCGAGGCGGTACAATCGGTTTGACGCGATGTTGCGAGGGGTACAAGGGGATGTAAGAACGTATTGTGACGAGCCGGAGGATGCGGAGGAGTACGAAAAGTGGAAGTTAGGGTTTGTGTTGGATGAGAAGAAGGAGGAGAGGGAGAGATTGATTGAAGAGAATGGGGATATGGAGAGTGTGTACAAAAGGGTTGTGCCCAGTAGTGTGAATGAGGAGACATTTTGGTGTAGGTACTATTACAAGGTGTATAAGCTCGAGCAAGCTGAGAGCTTGCGAGCTAATCTGGTGAGACGCGCAACTTCAGTAGAGGAGGAGGAGGATTTGAGCTGGGATATTGATGAGGATGAGGAGGAGGAGCAGGAAAAGGGGAATGTGAAACCGGGTAGCGAAGATTTGGTGCAGGTTGTCAAAGATGAGGAGGGTAAGAAGAATGTGGAGTTGGAAGAAGGCAATGCGAGTAAGAAGAAGGATTTGGATGGGGAAGAATTCGCGAAAGTTGTGAAAGATGAGAAGAGTGGTGATGATAAGAGGGAGGCAGGGAGTAATGTGACAGTGGGTGTGAAGAAGGATGAAGATGAGAAGGTAGGTGTGGATGGCAATGGTGAGGAGAAAGAGTTGGTGAAAATCACGAAAGATGACGCGATAAGTGATGATAAGAAGGATTTGAAGAAGAGTGAGGATGAAGGTGTGTTGAAATCTGATGAGAAGGTGAGTGTGGAAAGGAAGGGTGAGAATGGAGAGTCTTCTAAAGAGAGTGAGTTTTCAGCTGTGACAAGTCACCAATCAATGGGAGAGGAGGAGGAGGATCTTGAGTGGGATGAGATTGAGGATTTGAGCAGTATTGATGAAAAGAAAGTGGCTCGTAATAGCGGTGGGAGTCCGAACAAGGATGATCTTCGGAAGAGGTTGAGTGCTTCTGAAGAAGAGGAGGACTTGAGTTGGGATATAGAAGATGATGATGATGATGATGCGCCGGTTAAAGCTTGAAGCAAATAGTTGAATTTGTAGTTTGAATATTTGTTTGCATCATCACTTTTCCTCTATTTTACAAAGTGTCACAGTGATTGGTTAAGGAGGATGGTTTTTGTTTTCCTTTTTAAGATTGTTCTACCTCTAGATTGCAAATTTATCTGTGATCATTTGTATCTTGATCTTTTAAAGTCAAGTAACTCACTCTTGTGTATAAAGACATCCATTCTATTCTCTCCTTTCCAATAAAACGTACATTTCTGGAAGACTAAGCCACATACTGTCATGATGCTCTAAGTTCTGCTTATCACTGCCAATTCTAAGTTTCCGGTTTTTGTTCATGAGTGATTGTAACAAGGAGCTGGTAGGAAATTTCACGTACAAGTTGCACAAAATGAGCAGTCGTTTCAGGAAATCAATCGGGTTTGAACAGAAAGTTGCGCGGTTAGTGCCCGTTATTTCTCGTACCGAAGTATCCCAGCATTTGGATGACATAAGGAGTGCAAAACTATTGAGCAGAGATGAGCATGATGATAGTAATACTTTAGCTTTTTGAAATTAACCATTCATAAAAGATTCACTTTTATCCCAAAGGGTAGAATGCGGGAGTCAAAGGAATCAAACCAAAACTCAAATCATCTGTCTATGAGAGAAAAAAAAGGAAATATTTAAATATGAATAGGTTAATACAAAATTCTGCCTACTGATGAAACTACTTCACACTCCTCAACCTGCAACTACCTCTAGAGCCTTACACGATTCCATATCGAAGAAATGTGTACTAAACAACACTAGGATCTTTTCTTAGTGAGAAAGGAAAAAGGCGAAATGAGCTGAAAAAGAAGGGAAAAAAACAAGCAAACAAACTCCTCCGGCAGCACTCGGGCCTTGTTTGTACAGTTAGAGAAGCTCCTTCTGAGTATGTAGCAGCTATGTGTGTACCTGTTGTACTTTTGTGGCTTTGTATAAATTAAGCCCTTGGCTGCCTCGGGGGCTAACTTCATGCTGCTTTCGCTTCAACATTGGTACCTGATTCAGAAGCAGAATCTGCTACGTGCGTTTGAACAGGAGATGATAGTGCAAGGAACCGTCCTTTTTGTGCACGAGGAGGAAGATGCTTTGTAGGTTTTCTTGATCCTACAGCCCAGGGCAAGAAAACTCCTGTACCACCATTAGGCATCTTTTTGGGGCTCAACACCATGGGGCGCATTGGAGATAGCATGACTACAGGAGTGCGAACTACTCCCCAGCTGGGTATCATTTCCATCGTATCATAGCCATTAGGAGTTCCATTTGGCAGTGGATATGGGGTTGGAATGGCGGGTTGCCACAGAGTCATGGCACCATCCATGGGACTAGTTGGTGGTGACTGATGGTTGGACTCGGGCCGCACCCTGAAGAAAGTGATGCTCACCCTTTTGCTTGAAGATGGGCACATAACATGTCCTGCCATGTCTGCACTGTTTCCCCTCATGACTAAGAGAGACCTGCAATGCGGAATGAAAGCCCCAATTGTCCATCAGCAGTTGAATGGAGAGAAATGTATGAATAGACAGCATTTTAACAGTTAGCAAAGATCAATTTGACATTATACAAGCTACACTGTGCAGGAGATACTGACAAACTCCTTTTCATCACAGAACACTGTAAGTTTCAGAGCATCCACACACTTTTGCCTGTTAAAAAACCCCATTGAGAGGCTTGTTATCCTGACAGAACCTTCTAATTCTATTAAATCCTCGCAGTTGATAATTTTTCCTACAGCATTATGATCCTTAAGGCTAAATGCTCTGAAACTGAGAAAAGTTATATCGTTCGAGAAGGTTTTAATGCGTACCCTTCTTTCAGAGGAAGTACAAGTGGACCCCTGTAATTTCCTTCACTATCACTCGAAAGACTACGTCCAAAAGCCATTGTTGATTCTGAAAGAAGAAGAGTAGATATTGGTTGGTCTAGGTGTGGTGGCTTAAGAAAAGGTTGTGAATATTCCTCCTGCATCAAAAAGCAACCACACATTTATTACCTCCACTTTCTTCAAGAAATAGACTCCAAAAATCAGGGTCCATAAGACCAACAAAGCGAAAAGATAAGATGCTCCACCAACTTAAGATAAAAAGTAAAGTCAGTAAATGAAAGAATACCTCGTCGAAGAAATGGATGATGCAACCATTTGGCTTTTTGTATTCTGGTATTAGTTGCCATTGAATCAGATGATCAATCACACCTTCAAGAAGAGCTGGAATCGGCTCTATATTACCTATACGAAATTAAAATCCAAGTTAGTCACCATAATACTTTCCAGAATTGAACACACGTGTCTTACCTAAGTTGTTGTTGCTTGCAGCTTCCTCTTTTATGTGTCCAAATATCGGATTGCCGAATTGAATTAGCTCTCTTTTGTTTCCCTTGATCTGCTTGTTGAACAGTATGAAAGTGTCGCCTGTATTAAACATTCACCAAGAAATTAAACCAGCAGGAACATCGAACCGCATGAAATAACCAGAAATTTAAGCAGACTTGAACAATTTCACCAAGAACCGATGAAATTACCTGAGAGTTCGCCTTTCTGACCAGCAATACGAAGCTCATTTACGAAATGAGTCAACTTGGACAGCTCAGAATCATTGAAAACATCCTCATATAACTTCAAACCTTTCACAACATTCACCTGCGCCAGTCGCAACATCTCTCAATCAATAACAGCTGGCTGCATATATTTTTTTAAAGTAGTATATCCCATCTTCTCTAAGGAAAGAATGTTTTTAAATTGTGAAAGAAAGAACTCGCCATGTGCCCTTTCACTTGTTCCTTAGCTGAAAATCCCTTTGTCAACTTGATTTGGTCAGGCCTTGCACTGCATTCTTCATGATTGGAACATATGTCTACATCCTCAATTGTAGGGTGCAGTTCTTGAGACCCTGCATTCACATCACAAGAAATGGTACAACAACGAATCAGAACAGAAGAACCGTAATATTTAATTTGGTTCTAACAAGTATTGGTATTTCTATTTGTGCCGAATCAGTTAGGTAAAATATTTACAATATTTACAATAAGTAACTGTCGCATATTTTACAAGTTGCGCTCTTACAAAAAGATACAGTTATTGTATTTCCAAATCATAATTTGAGTTTTTACTTTGATAAAATCAAACTCCAAGTTTACAAAATTGATTCAAAATTGGACTTATTTCACTAATTAATTGGCTCATCATCGTGTTTAAACGACACTTAATTGGTATTAGAGTTTTCTTTAAAATATTTCATGACAGGATTTAATTATCGTTACTCCTTGATTCGATCCTATTGCTAAGCCAGTGGCCACATGATCTTTAAGATGAGCCACTGCTTTTTTCTTTTGATTCGCCGTCAATGACGGTGGGACAACACAACATAAATTGGTTTTTATGTGTGACAAAACTGTCTTTGTCCAAGAAAGTACCCTCCGAATGGTACCACCAACCAACCAAGCAAGACCCAGTAGCAAACAAAAAATCATTGTAAAAAGATTCGAATCTCTAATTAGCTTATTCGGCTAGCCAAACACACCACTTTCATTGGATCGCCCACCCAATGACCCCGGAGTTGACCCGGCAACTCGGTCAAGTCAAAATGAGTCCGATTTCATTTCACACCGAGTTAATAAAATTGGCTTTGGGATTAGCAACGCAACAACTAGCACTGAAAGTTGATTTCGTCAAACCCCACCAACCCACGCCAGATATAAACTAACAAATGGCATCATGACGTCAAGTCAAGATCAGACGGCTGTCAGCTGCACACGCCTCACGCCGCCTGCAATTAAAATCATTGCACACATCCCCAGATTTGACGGTATCAAGAGCGAGCGAGTGGAATTCGCTTTCCCCAAAACAAACTGTAACACCGGCTGCAGACGAACTTTTCTCACCACCTCGAAAGACTCAAACCCCCAACCACACACACCACGTCATGTTATTAAATGTAATTTTTAAAATCCATCCTATTTTTGAAAAAAAAAAAAATTGACATCAAAAAGGGATATTTATGAAAAAAGAACACTAAAGAATTCCTACAAGTCTGGAATTTTTCACTGATGGGGATTTTAAATGGCTTTAGGAAGCAAAAATAAAAAGTCAAATTAAATAAATAAATAAATATATATATATATATATAGTTACATCTATCAGTATCCAACAGAAACTTGAATTCAAATGGAGAGAAATTTGCAAACTGAGTTTGAATCTCGGATCTGATGGGGAAAAAAAACAGGTTTCTCTTTGATGCCTGAGAAGAAAAACACTCTCACTTTCTTCAAAAATAAAATAAAGAAAATACTAATAATAATACTGAAAATTCACATGAACCAAGGTGAAATAGTAAATGCAAAGCAAAAAAGCCGTTTCGCAGTAAATAAATTCACTTCGGTGGAGCAGAGGCTTTCACAGTTTTCCCGGCTACCAAACAGATTTTGTTTTTTTCTTTCCCGATCCTCTCTATCAAACCAACCCATGCCTATTCAACCATTTATGGCAAGAATGAAATTAAATGAAAACTTTGGAATAACTCTCTGCAATTCCCATACTGTGATCAGTCAATTGGTACTTTCGTCGCCTAATCGAGTAAAAACTCTGATCGATTCAAACAACAATATGCAAAATTCCGATCGATTGATCAAACAAAAATATGCAAAATCAGGGGAATAAAAGGACTAAATTGGCACCCAAAAAAATTATCACTACAAAATTAGACAGAAAAGGAAATATACTTACCTGAATCAGTAATATCACTATCAGGTGAATCTTCCTCTTCCCCATCAACAACCTCACCATCTCCATTTTCCATCACTTTCTCTTTCTCCGCCTCTTTTATTTCTTCCACCACTTTCCTTTCTCCCTCCGTCGCCGCCGCCAACACTTTCTTCTCCGTCACCTTCCTCAGCTCCATCGCCACCTCAGCAATCGAGTGGTACTTTTGCATCTGCAGCACCGGGATCCAGTTCAGCCTCCTCTGGTGAATAGCCGCAAACATCGCCTCGTACTCAGATTCCCCACCGCCGCCGCCGCTCAGCTGCGCCAAATGAGCGCACAGCGCATCAATCATCGCGTTGGCCGCCGCAAACTCTCCCCGGAACCAAGAGAGAATCGAGTCTTTAGCAAACGCGTCCGTAACCGCCACCGGCGCCCCTGCTTGCATCGGCGACACCGCAGTCGGAGCCCGATCTATCGGCGATGCTATCCCTGTCGCCATCGGGGCCATAACTCGTGACTTCGACTAATTGCTTAATTTATAATTTATTTTTAAAAAGTTAGAAATGCTCACTGAGTTCTATATAATTGTGGTCTGTGATACCTGCCGGCCGATTTATCGGAAGGAAATATCAAATATCGGGCTCGACAGAAAGTAGGGGAGAGAGAGGGAGAGGGCTTGCGTTACACATGGGGAGGTTCCAGGTGCGGACTTGAGTGGCATTATATATTCGGAGCGCTCCGTACATGTGGGGCCAGGTTTGGGTGACGTGACAATTCTTGAGAGGCGTGACGTGGCAAGGAGGTTGGTTGTTTGAACTTTGAAGGGATGCTAGGGGGAGAAGGAGGGTGGAAATGTGAAATTATTAAAACAGACATGTATATATGGCTGTTTGACCAAAGGGATTAGGTCTTGGCATGTGATTTTTCTTAAAACGGCACGTTTTGTCAATTTTTTGGTTGGACAGAATTTACCATGGAAGGAGTAGGAAGATATGGTAATTTTTTATGGTGGCGTTTTCTATTTTTTTATTTGCAAAATAAACGACATTTTTCTACGGATTCTTACTGTTAATAATACTTATCATTTTATTTTTTTTCATAGCCAATATTTTGTACAGATAACAACAATAAAAAATTATGCATCAACCTAATTTAATGATGGTGGGTTAATTTGAGTAAAAATTAGAAATAAAAATGAAACAACATGAAATAAAATAAGATTAAATATTATAGTGAAATGAATTTTTACTATCCTAAAGAGTCATTTATTTTACAACAGAGGAAATACACGTGAGTTGTGTGGTGTGTACATGCAATGTACAGTGAAAGATTCAAAAATTTACCATATGTAATTAGAATTTTTTTATGCATAGGAAATTAAATCTAGTTTAAGTGTTTTCATTTCCACTAAGGGATGATTTTTCATTTTGGATTTCTCTGCTCTCCTGGTTTGAACTTTAAAACTTAAATTAAAAAATAATTTTGTTATCACCTAATCATCACCGATATTATAGTTGAATTTCAGTTTAAAGCTCAAAGGCCACATGTACTTTAATGTTTGTCTTCTTTTTTTCTTTCTTTCTTTTTTCTTTTCAAATAACAACCATATTGTTTCCAAGAGAGACAACAGTTTGTGTTTAAAATTATTTGATTAACTATGATTAGTTCATTTGCTTCTATTACGGATGTGCATCGTGAAGTCAATTTTACGGTAAATTTCTTATCTCATATAGCTTATTCCTACATCCTACGAGGGCATGTTCTTAATTATATTCAGCTAGCCTGAATATTTAATTGAATTATGATGTAACGGGTATTTTATTAACGGTAATCACCTTATACTTCTCCACTCGTTTTAATTACTCTTTTGTACCCAAAAAATAATAATAATTAATTGATTAACTAAAGTACTCAATGGCTGGACCGGACGTGCCTCAGTGTAGGCATTACGACCCACGAGACTATATTGTTTAATTTTCTAGTGTGCGTATTGTTTTTGTCCAGCAGTTCCTAGTGTACGCGTCAATGGCAACGTACCTAGGTGAAAGCTACTTTAAGATTAAACTATTCATATACAGCGTTGTTTTTTTAATTACCATTGTTGGTAAGTGGAAAGATGCGTAGCTCGCTGATATTTACTCTTTCGTTTTAAAATATTACTTTCTTTGTTTCATATTAAATGTCATTTTAAATCAAAATAATATTTTAAAATAATTATTCATCGACTACTCTCTCTTTTAAAAAACGTACATTAGATATGGATAAAAATTTTACAAAGTAGATTAAAAATTTCCTTAAAATTCTACAAACGACTGCTATTATGAAACAAAAAATTACACCGAGAGAAACTACTATTTTGAGACTTCATAACGGATATCCAATTCTAAAGTAGTTGTAAGATCCATCCCAATGCGGTCGATTAAATTGGAAAACCCAAAAACCCAAGCAATGGCCCGGGTTAATTCTACTCATCAAAACTCATTTTGATCAAAATTTAGGAAAAATAGCTAAAAATTGATTAAAAAAAACTCCCTTGAATCGAGTTCGATGAAAATTCACTCTAGTCTTATATTTATTTTTTGTCATATTTAACTTTTTTATTTTATTTACAACTTTATGTATAAACATGTATTTTTTAAATTATTACTTACAAAATATAAAAAAAAAACTAATTAAAATTTAGACATTATCTTTTTAGTTTTCAACCAATAAATAAAATTATGTATAAAAAAATAATTAGAATATCAACGAGAGTGTGTATCTTATCAGGTATATGTTGGTGATAAAATACTACTAAGGGTTGGGTCTCACCTTTATTTATTTATTTTAAATACTAGAATCTTGGGTAAAAAGAAAAGGTTGAACAATGTTAGGCCCATTTATGTAATTAGGTCACTGTAGCAACCAAGTTGGCATATTGCAGGAACTCATGACATGGGACGACCCTAGAAGATGCCCATATAAATGGGTCCCCTGCCCCATTATCAAGGGTGAGTTTCGTCTTGGGTGGGGCCCATTTGAGAGCGGGGGGCATCCTCTATTGTTGGTTTGTATACGAGTAAAACTAGTAGAGGAAGGTGTAAAACTGGGACCCATTTGAGACTGTTTTCTTTTCTCTCTCCTCTCACCTCGCGGCGGTAGTTGTGGTGGTTTGGAATTATGTGGCCACCAAAAGTGGCGTTTGCGCGCACAACAGGACGATACCTATACCACCATCGCTAAGGACAGACAGCCTTATATGAATTAGCCGCCGGCTAAGCCAAACCGCATCATTTTTGTAGCTTTTGGCTTTTGGCTTTAGCTTTTTTACTGGAAAAAATAAGAACATTTTAGTAATTAAAAGTTTTAAAGGGAGGCCTTAAAAGATGTTTGCCGTCTTTTTCCATTTTTTAATTTTTTAATTATTTTCAATAAAAAACAAGAAATAAACATGGAACCCTTAAAGGCAAGGAATTGTAGGTGGATGACAATTAAAGGCAAGAAGCATCCCAGTTAAGCTGGGTAACTTTCCATCTTTGGAGTGACTTTTTTGCTTTACAATATTCTTATTAAGATTATAAGCAGAATAAGAATAAAAAATATAAAAAAAAATGTGTAAATAAATACGTAAAAAGAAGGACTAGCCATTACGTGGCTAAAAATTGTAAGCAAGCCAAGCTGACCGTAAAGTAAAATATAGAGGATAGTGGGGCCACCATGTAAAAGTCTCGATTCCATTAGCCATTAGTAGCCATTTTTAGGCTAAAGTCAAGGGTGCACCCATGAGAGGCCCATGTTAAAAGTGCCCTTAAAAAAGTGTCATACCCCAAAAATGGATGGAGACCATCCGATCACCCGCACCCACATACCGCCAATTAATACCACCAATACTACTAGTACTAACCGCTCTCTTTCCTTCTAGTTGTGCTACAGTTTCGATTGATAAAAATTAATCTAGTTCTAGTTCATGTCGAATGCTTGCGTTAGCTCATTATTCTATATATAAGCATTTAAGTCAACAATTTTTATTGACGATCTTTCTTGTTCTAACACTTATTTCGACAAAATCAATAGCTTTAGTTTTCCATATCCATCGTGAGGTCAAATTTCTTTGAATGGGTTTATCATATGGAGGCCGAGTTGTCTTTAGCATATGATATTGTTGGTGTTAGCTACTTTCGTTAAACTTAAGAGTAGTCTAGTTCTTTCACTTTGTACCAAAAGAAGAAAAGGAAGAAGAAGAGAAATCACCCACTCTTGCACCTTCACAAATTCAATTGCAAATCAAATACTTTTTTGTTGTTTGAAAAGTGATTCTTTTATTGGAACTCATGGGACCTGTTTAAAATAGTTTTTTTTCTAGAGGATTCTATTTCCTCTAAAATCTGATCTAAAAGTTAAAACAGCTTCTGACATAAACATCAAATTTAAAGATTATATCAGAAGTAGTTTTGGTCATTAAATCAGCTGTGATAAAATACAGAATCTGTTTCTCAAACAGACCCTATATAATCTACTTTACGACTCTAGTCATAAAAATGATTATACTATAATTCAAACCTTAATTGTATTAATTTACAATAACATTCCTTCGCGATGTTTCTTAAGGAAAAATATTAGTATTAATTAAAAAAATCAATTCACAAGCATGGAGCACAAACTTTTTATCACGATTAAAAAGAAGAAAAAATACTTTTTTATCAACATCAACATGCGCTCCATTTTTACCGTTACATTTTACCATGAAACTAATACAGTTGCGAATAATTTGACTAATCTTGTATTTTCTATCTACACTCATTATGAGTGGTTTTCTTCTATGCCTCATGCTATCGCAGACATTATTAACGGTAATAATTGGGGTTATTTTCCCCTTCGTAATCTAAGACAATGAATCATCTTTATAAAAAAAAACACATACTTGATTTGTTTTTTTTGCTTCTAAAAGTTTTGCTAGGTAGTATAAACTTTACGTGTGTGTGGACTGTAGAGATCATCAGTCCTTGTCAAGTTACTAATTAAGTTAGCTAGCAAATTTTGTAATGATTTTTTCTTCTATCAATATTGAATATTTCGAAAACGTATGGTGTTTTTCTTGTCTTTCTCATTTTAGACACTATCTTTTTATGCTTTTGGTATAGGCACGTTTTTCCTTTCTATATATTCTCTCTTTTTCTTTCCCTTTTCTTAAGAGTATATGATAATAATCTTATGTTAAGTAAATTAAATTTAATGACTATATAGCAAATGACAAAGAACCTAATATATACTACTCCCTTCAGGGTTAATTAAACGTCGTTTTAGGATTTACTTTTACTGTTTCGGCACGTATCTTAAAGCGACAGGAACAGTCACTATTTGAGACAATTTTGCTCCTATTTTTTTCTCGGAAGTGCGTTAAAGATTAACGTACGTTCGAAAAAAAGTACGGAATTTTTTGGGGTCAAATAGTGAATCATCCGGCCTTCTTAATATGCGTTCCCTACTGAATATTGGGATGCGAGTAAGACATTTAATTTGCCCCGGAGGGAGTATAATTTATCAAAACCGAACTAAATATTGAATCAATTAAGTTTTTTTAGTTGGGTTAATTATGAATAACTAGTTGAGTTATATTTGTTCAACCGTTAGGTACTTCATAACTGTCACATATTGAACTATTCAAGTAAAGTCTTGAGGTCGAACTTGTGTGTGACACATACATTATTTTATTGGGCAGTGATGCAAACACTAAGTAGTTCTTCCTTTATTCATATAAAATAGTAATTTCATTGTGAATTTTTTAGTTTGAAATACTTTTATGGGAAAATGATGGGTAAACACTTGTTGGTGTTGGATTGGTGGAATTGGAGATTATTTTCATATTTAATTGATTTGTTGTTTTTAATGGTTTGTATTTTAGCTAGCTGCAGATAGCGTGAAAGTTAGGTTTAGTGGATAGGAAAAGCAAGCAAAAGTAGGGATGGACTCATGGGTGTTGTGTTGTGTTGTGTTATGTTGCCTTTTTTATCGTAAAATATTTATAGTTTACTTTACAAATTATTTTATTATAACACTAGTAATAAGCATGGCCTTTACTGCTATCGAAGGCGACCACTAGTACCTCTCCGTAATGCTGATGGAAGAAAGAAAAAAATCCAAATTAGAAGTTTCCACACATAGTATTTATTATACTCGTGAAATTCTTGATATAAAGTTGTATAAATTTCAAACAAGGATGGAGAAACCCATGTTTTTTTCTAACCATATCTATTTATAAGTTTCGATGAACCGAATCGGTTCACTACATATAAATTTTACAAATTTTAACTAATCAGTGTGGGCTCATATTTGTACTTATTCATCAATCGGGTGTTTGAAATTACTCGTAATTTAGGCTTAAAACGTATTTTATTTTTACTAACCAAGTTGTAAGAGTCAATTTCTGAATCATATCAATCAAAATCAAGAGAACAACAAAGATCACATGCGTGGTGTAAAATAACAATAAAGTATGTATGAAGTATAAGGATGGATGAATAAGATGGGCGAATATTATGTAATGTCCCTAAAAAATAAAACAATTAAAAAATTAGATCAACATATATAAAACTCAAAAAATGGAAAATGATGTACCAAATTTGGGTCTTCTTCGTTAAAATATTAGAGCGTGCATGCAATGATGTTGTTAAGTTGAATTTTTTTATTCTAATATTATTAAACTAATTAATATAAGTATATTAAGTCAAATGTAAATAAATAATAATTTATAATGACATTTTCTGTATAATTTTGTTGGCAGCAGAGGCAGCAAGGGGCCGCATGCCAGTGTCTTAATAATAATTATTTTTAATATTTATAATTAGCCGCTCTCATCGCATTGTTTTATTTTCTCTTCCGTTTTTCGACGCGTACTCTTTTCGGATTCTTTCGATCAGTAGTAAACCAATCTGACTCGAATATTATTAAGTTTCAATATATCTATCCTCTCTAACCTCGAAGAAGTTGTGCTCTTTAAGACGGTCCAAAAGCTCATTGCCCCAAAGTTAATTAATTATTGAAAATATCAACAATATATAGAGGAATGTAGTTTAAACATTAAATGCTTCCACACGATCCAATGTATGACTATGGAAGTAGCATAGTTGTAACGGGACCATCTGTATATACTAATCAACTTGGTCGAATCATTAATGGGAATAAATACATATAAAAAAAATTGATGGAATCTCGCCGAATTATGTAAAAAAAAAAAAAATCACAAATTAAACTAGCTATATGTATATACATATATCAATATTTGTTTTTAAAGTTGATTATATTACTAATTATCATTACAATATCAGCTATCGAACTCATAATCTACAGTATAATTAAAGATGACACGTATTAATTAGTTGAATTACGATTTCGTGTATTCACGAGAAATAAAAGGATTTTAGTTTTGAATTGAATCGATTGGTCCTTAGCTAACTTTGTAAAAACCACCAATAATTGGCAATGTTTTTTTTATTTCCAAATGTAGTTGGCAAATTTGTTCTTTAGCTTAGGTAATTTATATTTTTGGAGGATTAATTAGATTAATCACATGCAAAAATGCACAAACACATAAACAACGAGACAGGGCTGTGGATTATACCAACGTGCACATACAAGAAATGACATAAATCCTACCAATTTAGGCTTCTAATTCCGGACTTGTGTACATAAATAAAATGGGAGGAAAGAGAAGTTGTCGACACAGAAATGGAAGAAAAAATGAAAATTAGAGTATGACAATTTTAGTTTCCTAATTTATACATCAAACCTTATTTAACCATGTGACATATGGGTCAAGGAAAACAAGAACACGCACACTACTACTTGGTCCGTACTAGGTACTATCGTGTAAGTTTTCGTCAAACATTTTATTGGTACGAGTGGTTCTACTCTTTCATTTTTTTTAAATAAATAATGATCTGTTAGTTGTGTTTATAGAGAAATTAATACGCGGCTTGCTTAATATAAACTATAAATTATTTATCAAAGAAACTATTTTCTTTTTAGTGAGCCGACAAGAAAGTACGAACAAAATTAACTCTAAGTTACGAGAATAACTATGGTTTTAGGTTAATGAATCAATCATCTCTCTCTCTCTTTTTCTCTTTAAAGCTTGTCCTGCACGAAATTGCGAGATGATAATAACAGAAAAGTTTATGGTCCATATAGATTAGATGGTCATAATTAGGAGCAGCCGTGGACGTTTTAGGATCAGGTATTCTAGTTGCTATTTTCCAATTAAGCAACTATGCCTAAGAATTTTGACATGTAGCTTACTGATGTTTTTCTCTTTGAAAAAAGAGAATAATTTATAATTAAATACTGGGTGTTATTGTCAATGACATGTAGTTTATTCGAGGTAGAATTTTAGTTTGAGCTTAACCCCTGCGGTGTTTTGAATTAATCTTCCGTAGTTGGGCTCACATGGAAGCTCATAATCCGAAAAACGGTGGGCTGGGCTTCCCTCAATCACTGGGCTGTACGTTTCGCCTTAACTCTCTAACACAAGTTTTGTTTACAATTCAATTAAATCCTCTTTGTACGAGGAAGCCTGTGACAATCATGGGCCTTGGAATAAGCTCAAAATGGTCGAACCAAAATAGATGGAAGTTAATCCGTTTTTTCAAATTTCAAGAACCATGCTCTTAATTGCACCAATATTTCGTGTAAAATAGTGCGAATTATGTCTCCAATTCGAGTTCTCTAACTTACATTCGCGAAGAGAAAAAAGCTCTAAGAAATCAAATCAAGAAAAAGAATATAAGAATCGGAGTTTATAATTTCATAATAAATACTAATAAATAACCTTAATGATTTTACAACCAATTTATGCGGTTTGGGTTTTCTTCCCCTACCAAATGATGCAAGACATTGAAAAAGAGGAGAAAAACACATACTTATACTTAATTATGCATACATCACAACAAACAAATGATAAATCCATCTCAATTCACAACCCAAGAAGCATCATTATTCTTGTCCAAACCTTTTTCAGGAATGGAAATCCCAATTAAGTTACTACCATCATTTAAAAGAGGTAGACCTTCCACCTCCAATGGTTGACATAGTTCTGATCTTGAGCTTGGCACGATCAATATATTCTGCAAACCTATCTTTTCTTGGCACACCCACAGGTTTTGCTTTGTCACCAACATTCGACACTGTCCGAATCTTGGCCTTCGTGCGATGGATGTACTCGGAGAAACTATCTTCAATGTGCACCCCAGTTTTCTTGATTGGTTCTTGATTAATGGTATGAACAAATTTCCCAACTTTAGGATTGGGTTTCGTCCCTTTATCAGGATTCTGCAGAATAGCAGCAGGACCGTTCCTGATGGGCGCGAAAGGATTTTGGGGAGGCTGGATGGAGTAATCAAAGGTGATAGGGACCATTTCTGACTGTCCCTTGGTCTTCCGCGAGTTCCTGCGTCGCGCCGGTGATTCTGAACTTTGATTCTTTGGACAGACAGTGACTGCGTTGTAGATCTTTTCACAGACATATTTTGGGCAGTTGCAGTTGCTGTCCTGATCCATGATTCTAAAAAATGGAAAACAAGTTGAGAGTTAGGGTTTAGATTTTGTGAGGAAACAAGGCAGTGATTACTGATTATGATGGTTGAAGGAATTGGGTTTTTTTATATTGGAGATGTTGAAAGATTTTAGAAGAGAAAATGATGAAAAAGAAGTATATTCTTAGAGACTTCTTGTGTGAAACCCAGTTGGGGCATTTCGGCTAAGATTCTTGATGGCTACTGAAGAGTACACGAAGTAATTTTACAATTCCAAAATGGTGGATTGGTTTTTGGGATCATATTCCCTCACTTTGCGACTTGGGAACCTAGATTCGGACAGCAACAGATAAAAGCTGCAAGAAAATAGATGTTGAGACTAGCTGTTCTTCACATCCAATACAACATGCACTACACCCATGTTGTTGTCGGTGAGACTTGTCACTAGAAATACAAAGAATAAAGTGGAAAAAATAGGATGGAAGTCTTGATCATTAGATATGGAGAAGCAATACATACAAAAATTTATAGATTTGAATAAAGAGAGTATATTTCAAATACAAACAGTTAGGTGATAGGCTTCTCATTATCCTGAATAGACTTGGTTGATGTTCAAATTTGGAGCGTAGGAAGCGAAAACGAGGTGATGCGAGTGGCTTAGTCAGGACATCGACAAGTTGATCCGCAGTTGGAACGTATTGAACTCGGAGTTGACCTTTGGCAACCCGATCGCGCACAAAGTGGAAGTCGACATCGACATCGACGTGCTTGGTGCGACCGTGGAAAATTGGGTTGGCAGCCAAACAGGAGGCACCAATATTATCACACCAAAGAGTGGGAACAACGCTTGTGCCAACAACGAGCAACAGTTTTCTGTTTCTTAGATTGCCAGGAAACAAGGTTATCTCCAATAAAAACGAAGCAATATAAAAGCGAAGCAATAGTTTTTTGTTTCTTAGCTATTCTTCACATCCAATATAACATACACTACACCCATGTTGTTGTCGGTGAGACTTGTCCACTTTTAACAAAGATTTTGAGTTCGGATGTAGAGAATGAAAAAGAAAAAAACTAATCTCGAAAAAAAAAGCCATCTACCTACCTCTGGGGCTTTGATAATGATGGTACAAGAGTAACATCAGTGTCGTGCTTGGAAAAGGCAAAGAGAATGAATAAAAAACAATACACTTCTGATTAGATTAACTTGGAGTGGACGGACTCATGACTTCTCGTGGCAAATCACCACCCTATGAAAGATCCTTAATCCAAAAAAAGAGGTTTATAAAATGCAACAACGTGTTCGCAACCTTTTTTTCCTATTGGCCTTTTTTTACTAGAAATCGATTCGTTTCATCAACTAATACAACCCACCAAACGATTCCCAGACATTTCTTTCAATGTAAATAAAAAGATTCTAGGCCCTCCAGCAGTAGATATCGTAATGATTACCAATTTTACATCAACAGCGACATGCATGTAGATCAGGGGACTCAATCTTGAAACCCAACTGCGTGAAAAGTTACTACTACCAAACTAAGGGCTCATCAGTTCGTTTTGGTTGCTTACAAGCACAATTTCTATTTGTTTACAAACTAAGTCCGGACCAGGCATGACAACAAACTGAAACACAGAATTTGATTCTGTTACCAACCACAGTTGGGTGACATGATTGTATGTAACTTGTTAAGAATCACATCAGATTACAAGGGTGCCTGGACTGGATCTAAATCATCCACAATCATGGAAGATGATCCTAAATTTGATTGGTCAATGATTAAACTGCAAATATTCCTAAGCATGTACACGTAACTGAGGTACTATATTTGTCAGTTCAAGAATTTACAAACACAAGTGGAGCGACTGCCATGATGAAAAAGATTTTAGCTCAGACCTTCAAATGTTCTTTGTGCAGTATCCAGCTTCCAATCATGCAAGATTCTTTTACCTTAGTGTACATGCCTGTACTAAGCTTCCAAGAAAACCTCAGTGGCGGAAAGTCTTGACAACCTGTTCTATGCGTCTTCTGCAAAGAGGACAGTTGCTCAAATGTGAAGAGCAAGTTGTACAACAGCACATATGTCCACACCTACATAAGATAACAAACATCGACAATTGAGTCCACGAAAGTCTCTAAACAAAATAAACAAAGAGCTTGGTGTTATATTAAGCTTCAGCGTCTATATGTTTTAACAGAACCATAAAAACTGGTGTGCTTACGGCAGAAAAACAGCATTGTACTGCTGCTCTAGGCATATCACACAAAGATCTGGTATTTGACGTTCTCTCTTAGAACTGTCTGCTTCATCCTCCACTTTTCCATTTGAACCTGGAGCACAATTTTAACACTTACTATTCTGTACCAATAATTTCCTTCAAACTCACCATTTATAGCAATTTACCTTCATTATCTTGGGCTCTTTTAGCAGCAGCAGCAAGAACCCTGAAAGAAACGATACTTTTCAGCTCTCTTTCATGAAAAATACTATGACTGTATGCAAAAGAAGACAATTTATTTAAAGTTTATGACAACTAGTGCATCAGCCGTACACAACCAGCCCAGAAACTAAGTGAAGTTTAAGTTTAATCATAGAAAAGCGCATGGCATTCAAAACTTCACCACTTTACTCATAAAAAAATGCCTTCTCTTAAGAGAAATACTAGCTATGAAGAAAAACCACGTCCAATTTGTTATGTTGGTGCACAAACCAGTCATTCATGCCAGCATTGCATATCTACTGGTAGCAATTCATTCCGAAGAACCATACCTATTGTGCAATTCCCAACGACGCCTTCGTTCCATGATATACTTTATCGCATGCTTGGCAATCAGGAAAACCCCCAAGGCTGACAAACCCACCGATGCATATTTATACCACCTGATAGATGAAGCATACTTATTTTATTCAAATGTACTAATTGATGCCAGAAAGTTATTTAATATTATGAGTATACGAGTGTTCTTGGAAGAGTATATAGTAGCCAACCTTGCCCACTTCCCCAAATTTCCAATGAGTTCATCAATAGGTTTGGGGGTCACATAAAAGGGCCCTTTATGTGGACGCTGAATCCGAACTGTTCCGATATCATCTTTGACAGCCTGACCATAAATCAAAAGGCAAAAAATTATAGCAGAAAATTATGAATGCAAGACATTCAACATTAAGGTACCTTTCAGGCACATGTCAACTATTTTCAACCAAGCAACCAAGATTGTGCTAGTGGGTGATTGGCTGATAGATAGGTTGAGGATTCAAATTCTTGTAAGAAATACTGTGTATGTGTGCATGCATACCCAGAAATGCCCCAAAACCAAAACCAATCATTTAAATGCGTGTTGCTTTAATATTGCAAACTTGCTCAGATCATAGCATAAAAAATAGAAGCAAGATCCTCCATCAGTTCACATGTTATCTATTTTCTTGTCACCTTAAAACAATTTGAGAAGTGAACAATTCCGGTGCAACTGAAAATGTTAATCTCCATTATTATCCAGTAAAAGCATAAGTAAATAACCCAATTCTTGAAGAAATGTATACCTCGCCCACAGCAGTCAACGAGGTACCAGTTGGGAGTACTCTTTCTATTCGTTTGACTCCAAGCATCTGAAATACAATCACCATCAAGCAAGCTTTGATGAAACACTATGAATGCTAAAATGAAAAAGAAAACATGAAAAACCTTGAGGCCCTGGAGATAGTCTAATGTCCCACGCACAAGTGAGCGTCCGGATTCTTCAAAAACTTCACTTCCAATAGTCAACATAAAACCTGAGGCCCCTCGAGCCCCAACAACGAATACTCGATCAGTCCCATCATCCTAACAAAATGAGAATCCAAAAGAACGCATAAATAAGTCTAATACTATACATAGTTCTTAACACCACAATTATGGTGGAGAAGGAAATAGAGCAACAAGGTTATCATTTCTCACCAGGTACCATGAGACCTCTTTGCTCATTGATAGCATTAAGGCTGAATCCTGAATCCAAGACCCAGCGTCATTGTGCTTAAGGAAGTGTTGTTCAGCCTGAAGAAAATTTCAATATGATAATCATGTAAAGATTTGAAGAAAAGATAAAACGCATTCAATTGTAAAGCCTTTTCAGGTAATGCTAATTTGGTATTACCGTCTCCTCCACTATAACACCTCTCAAGCCACTATACTCGCAGTTAATCGGCGTCTCAGAGCCAACTCTTCCAGAAATCGCAACAACCAGTGGAATGACTTTACTTTCAATATCAAATAGTTTTGCTGCAACAAGAAACATTTAAAATCCCATCATTTTGGAACCTTATCATAGCTGCAGACCTTATTACTAGCTTTGGTAAAAATGCATTATCAAGTTCTGGACATCTATGCTGAAACTGCTAGTTAAGTACATGTGAAACCAAAACCAAATTTAAGATAGCTGCTGATGCATAGTGTAAATTAACACATACCTAAATCCTTGAGCTGATTAATGCGTGTGACTGATTTAAGCATATCTGCATCCCTGCGCAATCAACCACCATAGCTACACAGTCACAACCGGCAAAAAAGAGAGAAAATTTTACGAAATTGCTAAAGCATAAACGCCAAAGAACTGACCTTCCACTGCTCCTGCCAAGCAAATAGAGAGCGGCTGCACTGAAGCAGCAACTGATGCCGCCCCATGGAATCATTTCTTAAATTGTTCAAGTTGTTTCGAAAACCCTAGGAAATCAATGTCATCGTCTGCACGATGATTGTTGAAAGAGTGAAAATTAGGGTTCCACAAGAAAGAATCGGATGCGAAGAGTGAAGGAGAGGAAGAAGGAAGACAGGGAGTGAGTACAAGGTAGTACTTTTTACTTCTTCTGAGGTCGGAGCGTTGATAAGACGCGCGGGGTGTGTTTTATCCTACGCGCGCACTCTCCTGATCTAATCTCTTTAGTCTTTACCCATTCGCCAAGGAAGGAAGTGACTAGGTGAGAGGCAATTGGGCCAATTAAGCTATTGGGCCACTTTCTTATTTCTTCTTCGGCCCGGTGCTGGTGGTCCAAAATATTTGCACTAACATCCTTTTCTTTTCTTTTCTTTTTTCTTTTTTCTTTTTACAAATAAAGAGTCGACTTTGAATTCTCCATCTATAGCTTCGCCTAAAAATAAATAAATAAATTATCTATCTTTTTAAGGTTTTTAATGGATGTGTTTTTTTATATAAAAACAATTAAACTGACATCGATTGTATAAAAAGAGGATGTGTTTTTTTTAACGTGCCTTACCACTCCTTTTTGTTATAATATTGGATATCTTTTTCTAGAACAAAAAGAATTTCATTAATGAAAATATAATTGATATAATAAGAAGGTGTAAAACAAGAACATCGCACCAACTATACGCTATGAAGCACGAATACTTCATGTTTATACCTTGTCCCGCGTCAGATTGTTTCCTACTCGTAATTATTTATTTAAATAAAAAGAAATAAATCTGAAGCAATTAGTAAAAAATGGTATTAAGATTAGGTTCTCTAGTAAAATTAAAAAAATTACGGTTTGGATTGAATCAAGCCCAGTCCAGATCATAGGCTTTTTGTCTAAAACATTGTTCCTATGGGCCTGTGTGTAAGCCCAAAACTTCTTTTTGGCGTCCAACCCAATTGGCTCACTTGGACAAAGTTCGTTAAAGAATTACTCATAAACTGCTCCTGACACGTGGCTAGGCGGTAACTGAATTCGTTAGACCGTTTTAGCACACACCAAACAGTACTACAACATGCAGAAACAGTTACACTCTTCTTCATCTTCTTCGTCTTCCCGTGCATTTCATGCTTCTTTCTTTATTTCTTCTTTAACAAATATCTGCAGTTTTCTTGTTTGCTCAGCTTTGACTTGATAACGGTGTTAACCATGGCCTTCTACAAAGACCTTGTCCTCCCTCCCTCCTTGGCCTGTTTGGCCCCCATCCTTCGCGCCGCCGACGAGATCGAACTCCAACGACCGCGTGCCGCCTTTCTATGTACGGACTTCCTCCTCCCTTGGTTTTCTTTTTCATATGCATTTATGTAGATACACTCGCGTTTTTGTAAAATTAATGTGATGTGTGATTCGTGAGATTATGTAGGTCGGGTTCGTGCATTAGGGATAGCGTTTGTGTTGAATCATTGTTCCAATGTGCTTGGTGCGAGACAATTCGTGTACGCTTTGCATAGAAGATTAGCGAGGGTAATTTTTTTTTTCTTTCTTTAGTTACAATTACAGATCTCAATGTGTTTGATGACATGTCTTACCCACTCTCACCATATGCCAAAAGCTGAGTACGTTGCCTTAAATTTGATTAGGACTGCGAAGCATCTAAAGCGTCACGAGTTGAAACATCTGATGAGCTAGAAATTGAGAGATATTTTTACCAGTACCAGCAACAGTGTGGCACAACAGTTCACCAGGCAGGACTAGCTGACCGGTAATCTTTATCTTTGGTTAAGTAGCGGAGCGTGCCAC
>NBIL01039799.1:0-17329 GCA_002752925.1 Viola pubescens var. scabriuscula
ATTATTCGTTAATGCATTTAGTGAGGTTATTCATTTAGCCCATTTGCCCAAGTCGGGACCGGAGAAAATTATTCATTTAGCGAGGTTATTCGTTTATCAGACATTTATTTATCGAGGTTTAACTGTACTTGAAGGTTTCAAAAGTTTTCTTTTCTCTCCACTTCTCTTCGTTCGATCCGTTGAAGCAATCCAGAAAGAGAATAAAGTTATAATAATTCCCAAGTCAGATTTCCTCAGATAAAGCTTCTTCTTTTCTTTTCTTTTTAGCTTTTGGATAACATAAAACCGTTCATAGCACATAATCAATAATATTTTAAAATTCCCAAACACTATTCGAGCTTTGTTCGTTAATTTAACAAAAAGAATTGTTACACTTTCACCTCTTTTCTCTTAAAGCAAGTTTGGGGCTCGGATCACGTGCACATTGCACACCCTAATTATCAAGGGTGCTTATAAAAATGAATTGGGTCGGGTAAGAATCTTAATTTTTTACCAAATTAATAATAAATTGATTGTCAAACTTATTTAGACTAGTATATAATAGGGTAAAACTCGATCTCAACTATCTTGGATTTGAACTAATCAAAGTTCTGAAAGATAACAAAGCTCTTTTCAAAGTTTAAACACTTAAGCTAAAATAATCTCTGAACGTACTTATGGGTTGGCTCGTGATTAGTATCTACTCTTTTTGTTCGGAATAATATCGTTTGGAGGGAAGGCACAAATGTTGAGGAAAAATGAAATCACAATTTTTTTAGAGTATATTTGACAATAAATAATCATCTCTTATTTTTTTAATAAATTGACTAATCAACATTCATCTTTCTCATTTATATCAAATAAATTAATGTTTATTGACTAATTTATATGAAAAAAATATAATTATTTAATATTAAAAACTAATAATTTCCTTAATTCTTATGTTTAAAATTAAATAAATATTTAATATGAAACCGAGGAACTACCGGTTTATCAGTGGGTTTACGACGACAGTTCGGTCTATGAATCTATGATGTCACTGCCAAGTTGTCAACACCAAATGATACTTAACAAATGGGTGAACGACTTGTCAGCAACGCGCAATAGATCGAGGCGTTCCATTCTCCTGGTTCAGCCATTTCATCAAACATTTGACATGCATTCCGGAACACATTTCACCACCCACTAAAAGCTTGATTCTTGCTGAAGATGGAAGATTTTTTGAAGAACCAATTGATTTTAAGCCACGCAGCTGCGGCTGCTGGGTCAGTGACATTAGCAACAGCTCTTACTTACCCACTTGACACCATCAAAGTCTTGCTCCAGGTTCTTCCCTTTCGTTAGATATATATTTTTGGTTTTTGTTGTTGGAGATGACGATGATGATGAAGAATACTTCACAAGATGTTTGACCATTTTACATTCAACAGGTTGG
Source organism: Viola pubescens var. scabriuscula (assembly GCA_002752925.1). NCBI lineage: Eukaryota > Viridiplantae > Streptophyta > Magnoliopsida > Malpighiales > Violaceae > Viola > Viola pubescens. The sequence goes on from NBIL01039799.1 coordinate 1,415, forward strand.
TTCGGCTTCCGGTAAACAGCTAACTCCATTGGACTCTTTCAACAGAGTTCGTTATGTTTCTGGGAATTCAGGTCTAATTTTTTCTTCAGATTCTTTTCTTGTGTTTTCTGTTGATCAGTCAGTTAACTCCACTGCACTGCTTTTAAAAAAAAAACTTTTTGCAAACTGTTCTTTCTTTTAATTTATTGATTCAATTAGATTATTTCTTGTGTGTTCCTGTTATTAGTGACTTTGACCTTTTGGTGTCATTGCTCTTCAATGTTTCATGTAGGCCTGTACAGTGGTTTTGGATGGTTGACTGCCGGAAGAATTTTTGGCCTGGGAGCTCGCTTTGGCACTTATGAAATTTTGACAGCTTTCTATACAGGTGTTTGTTTCATCTTTCTCATGTTTTCTTCATTTCTTTTGAATTACATATCAGGGAGTTGGGCTGGTCATCCGATAAAATGTGTTAGAAGTTTTATGAGACCTTCAGAATTTTGTTTCTTAGTTTCATCTCGTTGGGACCATTGGCTCGGCATTGCTCTATAGGTTTCAAATTTTGTTTTGCCTTGCTCAAGGCTTATCTCTCTTTCCTCTGTGATTTTTGTTATGAATTTACAATGTAGCGGTGCTTATGGACTTCTAGAGTTTTCAATCATGTATGACGGGAACTTGTGTTTCAATTTATAGCTTTGCTGGAAATACGTTTGCATGTAAGCTTTGCGGATGTTTCTGTTTTGGGAAGAACTTGTTGGTCCGCTACCTCAGAAGAACAGTTATGCAGTGAATATTTGTTGTACCTTCAGTGTCTGTTTTAATTGGTGGATATCAGTTTCATAATCTAATATTAGTGGATCATAAAATGACATGAGTTCTGACCTTGAGGAGATACTTTCAGAGGCATGGAGAAAAAAGGAGAATTGGAGCCTAGTAATATTATCTAATTAATGATTGGAGATCCATCCTATGCTAATTGGATCATTATTTTCTTTCGATGCAGGATTTTTTTTGGTTGATTTATAGAACCCTTGAGTGAACTCATTGCAGTTACTTGACAAACTTAGGGTGGGCCCCTTCATTTGAAACAGTCATTAGAACCATCGTGCCACCTTGTTGCATTTTCCCTTTTCTTTATGTGGTTCAGAATCCAGTGTTCTTTTTAGACCCACCCTGTTATTGTCTTGTGAACTTTCTGAATAAGAGTATCTGGTTGCCACCTGAATTTTTCCATCAATCTGAAACATGCATTTTGAGATGAAAGGAAGGCACTTGGATGTTTATAGGTGTAGCTCAACTAGAATATAAACTGCCGATGAACCTTTGGTAAAACTAAAAGTTGTGACTTTACTAGTTCCATGGCAATTGTTGCCTTGTCAGTGGCCTTGGTGCAACTTTCCATTAGAAGTGAGGGTCAGATGATAAGGAGAAGTGTAACTGAGGATTATGGCACCCAAAAGTTAGTAGTCAGTGATGCCTGGTCTTGATCTGGAATGTTGATTCAAATAAGTGCAAATTCTTGACCTTCTGACGATACAAATGGTGTGCAGTAACAACCCATAAATTAACTGTGTTTGTTGAAATGAGCATTTGATTGAAATTCAACTGATGATCATGATGCTTCAATTACCTTTTTTGCAGATGGTCGGGAAGATAACTATGTTCACGTCTCTGAAGCCCTCTTGGCTGGAATGGCATCTGGTGCTGTGGAGTCACTCATAAGCTCACCATTTGAACTCATTAAACTCCGTGCACAGGTTACCTCTGCCTTACGTGTTCCAAGGTCTAATCCTATTAAAGAAGTTGGAGCAGTTGCTCCCATCGTCGGTAAATTGCTGCATGGATATACTCCAGATAAGAAGGCATTGAGCCATTCTGTTGCCCTTTTGTCAACCCTACCAACCAGACATCCAAATCTGGTCAGTACCTTGCAAGAGTACCCATGGATGATGACTGGATCTGGGAAGCCACCTTCAGCCTGTGATGTTCTGAAGCCATCAAGCATTATCTCCTTGGAAGGGTGGAGGGCATTATGGAGAGGAGTACGAGCAGGAATTGTTCGTGATTCTGTCTTTGGTGGGATGTTTTTTAGTAGTTGGCAATTCTTGCACCGCGCAATGCTTGACTGGAAGGCTGCTGGAATGGATCCACCACCCAGGTTTGAAAATGTCACCTGCTCACCTGTGCAAACTCCTATCTTGGCATATGAATTTTTTCCCCTTCTCTTTTCTCGAGCTCATCAATTCCCCTTTACAGCCAGCTTTTCCTTTTTGGAGATTTATAGCAGATATTTTGCAGTTCTTATTCTAGGGGCCTTTTTTTCCCTTTTCTTAAATCCTTTCTCAAGGCTTCTTACTCTGTAATAGGAATGATGAAGAAATTGGGCCGCTCTCTCCACTTTCTATTAGTCTTGCGGCTGGATTTTCTGGTTCTGTTGCTGCAGCAGCATCTCATTGTTTTGACACTGCAAAAACTCGATCCCTATGTACCGTACTGCCCAAGGTTTGCTCTTGTGACACGTATGGTTTACATTTGCCCACGTTCTATGGCTTCTTGTTGCTTAATTAGTGTATTGAATTTGTATATTATTTTCACAGCTAACATGATTTTTCTTTATTGAGAGTTTTGTTGGTCTTCGCTTTCTGCTTTCTGTCCATGACAGTACTGTTTCTGGAAAACATTTTTTTGCCTTGTGGAAGGCCATTGTTATGACTTCTAATGTCAGTGAACTTGTGGAAGGCCATTTTTACGACTTATAGTATGTCGGTGAAGTGGTACTGTGGCCATGTCGGAGTAGCTTCTGTAATGTTCAAGCTGCTCTTAAAGCAAAAATGCAAATATCATGAAACCGGTGACCCTGTCCTCTCCAATATCTGCTACACATGTGTGTCAGGCGTTATTCTGTTGTCCCTCTCATTTTGTTTGAATTATGAGGCGGTTACATTCGAAAAACATGTTGCCAGATTGCTATATTGCAAATGCCATGAAACTTATTGAGTTAGCTATCTGTTACTTTTTCCTGATTATACCCTTCCCTTTCAGTATGTTGTAATGGAGCGGAAGATGTTGAAATGGACAAGACCGGGGAAACGTCTTGAAAGATACACAGGAATCCACCCGGCAGACAGAAATGTCTTGTTCCAAGGCATCAAGTTGCGAATGGCTCGCAGTGGGATTGCATCGTTTGTGCTTGTTGGGAGTTACTATTTGACTGTGCATCACCTCATCTCATGATGGGAAAGGGAGGAAGTGAGTGTCCCTTGCAAAGAATATAGCTTGAATATTGTAGAAGCGAAGCTACTCCGCATGATAATTTATTGTGATTTATTGTGAATTCAAGTAGAAAGTAGAAACAGAGGAGTTGATCTGCTGTATGAACCCAGCATTGCGACAGATTCTCTTCCTCTCATTTTAATGAGCTCGCTACTGTCACTACTGTATCGAATAATTACTTGTCGTGAGCACTTTACTAACACTCAATTTCTTTTCTTTTAAAAATAAAATAAAAGAAGCTATAATGTCTTTAGCATATTCATAATCTATCACCTTTATATTCTTCAAATTTTGTGTGTTGTGCTTCTTTTTGCTTAAAAGAAGATGAATGCTGGTAAGAAAAATAAATATACTGCTACTTTTTTATACCGAAACGATACAATACCGTACAACCGAAACTAACTTGTCAAGGGAGGAAAAAGGAAACTGCAAACTATGCTAGGTAGCAACAACTTTGGAATTATGACTTGTTTTTTAAGGCTCTACTGTCTTGGGAGCAAAAGTTAGGACAGCATCTGCTACTGTTAGAAAGATCTTGTCCTCGCCTATCACCTCTGTAAACTTTGATGCATGCAGCTTATCAACCACCGCCGGTCCCGGATTTGCCAAAACAAGCTGCAGTACAAAAGCACAAGACTTAGTTACCAAAGAAACTCGAACAGGGTCAGTCACAGCCAGAATTTTTCCCCAGTAGGTCATACCTCAATGTCTCTTTTCTTCAGGCTCCTATACAACTCTTCAAATGCATGGATCCCACTAGTATCAATGTCTGTTACAGCTGGAGAAATTAAAGGTATTGGAAATAATCAGCAGCTGAAAAAAGAAGAAGCAAATAATAAGAAAACTTGACGTGAGAATCGCTTACGTGACAATTCAACAATCAAATACTGGATTCTTTGCAAGCGATGTTCTTTCAGCTGTTCTTCCTCATCATTCAGCCATCTCAAAAGTCTGCAAAGAAATCGTAAGCTATTATTCATATCAAGAATTAATAACTCCACCATATGCAAGTCTAATCCCGAGAAGTTGCAGAAGAATATATTCGTAAGTACCGCTCTTTTACATAATTGGAGTTGGAAAAGTAAATTGCAGAATCAACTCTAAGAATCAAAATCCCTGGAACTTTTGTTGCTTCAGGATATTGCTGGATGTTCCTGTAAACTGTAGTCCTTGGTACTTTTCCTAGTAAAGCAGTCCTAGGCCTTGTCACTTGTAGCAGGATTTTAGCAAAGGATATCGAGACCTGTTATGTAAAAGTTAGAGACAGATCATAGCAGCAATTCGAAACATGAGATTCAAAGATTACATATAGTTGTATTACCGCAACTAAGAGCCCGATCTCAACTGTGAAAAACACCACGCCGAAGAAGGCTCCCATACATGCCACGAAATCGAATTTATCGATCTTCCATATTAGGATTACTGCATCCACATCGACTAGGCTGACCACAGCAGATATTATGATGGAGGCAAGTATAGCATTCGGAGTATACTCAAACAGTGGCGTTATGAGTTCCAAAGTTAACAATACAACTAAGGACATAACAATGTTCGATACGGCTGTGTTGCATCCTGCCATGAAGTTCACTGCTGAGCGCGAGAACGATCCTAAAACAAAGAACCATAATGTATTCAGTAAGTATAGTAATAACTGGAACTTAATTGACTGCTCAAAACCAAAATTTCCTCTTTCATCATTTGAATAGTTTTCTCACCGGTAGCTACATAGCAGGATGTCATTGAACCGATAACGTTCATGGTTCCCAGCGCCACCATTTCTTTGTTTCCATCAAGTTGATAGTCTTTCATGCCAGCAAATGTTCTTCCAATGGCTACTGCTTCCTATAGATCCACAAATTGGGAGTAAAGACCGATACAATCGTGGAAAAACCTTTTCATGAATCTAACTTGGTGGACTCTGAAATATCATACCGTCAGTGCTATCATGCCCGCGACAACACCGATCTTGAAACCTTTGCCAAGATACTGTCCAGAAAAAAATATTTGATCCAAAGACGGCTCATTTATTCCCTTTTTTATCTCATGCACCTAGAATCAAAATACCACGTGCAATTTGAATCTGTGTTATCATTTCTCCATGGGAAAGATACAGAATGAAGAAAAAAAATAAGAAACAAGGGGCTTACAATTTGTACTCCATGCTTATCAGCTCGCGTAATATATACAAAAACTGTTGAAACAATAACGGATATCAACGGAGCAATTGCAGCCACCCAAAACAGTTTTTTCTTCTTTTTCCCCTGCTCAGTTGTATGATAAAAGTGATCAGAGAAGAGTTTTGCATTGAAAAGCTTTCTATTACATACGTTATTATGATAATGAAAGGGAGTTCTCACAATGTACTTGGCCAGCAAAAGGAACACCAAGAACGATACTCCAATAGCAATAGTTTCCCAGTTCCACTGGAGAAACAGGCAAAGTACAAAAGTTATGAAGAGGTTTTAGGTGCCATAATAGCCGAAAAAACAAAGACTGGATTCATAAGACGACAATCATCAGTCATCACTTACACCATGGCGAATTGTGCTAAACACCGAGCGCATGACAGACACGATATCTGTGTTCTTCGTGAAGTGACTAATGCCAAGCAAACCTTTAAGTTGTTGAAGAGCAATAGTGATTGCAGCTCCACCCATAAACCCGACTATAGCAGCATGCGATAGGAAATCTATCAGAAATCCTAATCTGAAAGACATAATTCAAACAAAAGATTGTTAGTGTATCGAGAGAAACAATTCAGACGCGACCATGTTTTACAAATACTAAAAATGAGAAGCTGCATATACCTGAAAAATCCTAGCGTAAACTGCGTGATGCCAGCAAAGAATGTAGCAGTAAATGCCAGGCGTAGGTAGTTATCTGGATCCTTGGTAGGGTCAATCTCTTCTTGCAGCATGCTTCCAAGTAGGAGTGAAACCACTGCCACTGGTCCTATAGCGATATCTCTTGAGCTACCCATGAAAGCATAAATAAGAGGTGGAACAAAACTACTATCTGCGACCAATGTACAACGGAAAACAGAATCAGAAACTGAAAAATCAGTCTACATGAAGAAATTCTTATACAAGTACAAGAACACTTACACAGTCCATACTGAGGCTTAAGATTTGCGAGCTTAGCATACCCAATATCCTGATTCACAAATCCTAAAACTGTTAGAGCTCGATTACAAACAGTAAGAACAAGAAACTCTGATAGGTAAAGAGTTTGTTTTTACCTGAGGAATGCAAAGACTTGCAATGGTAAGTCCGGAAATCAAGTCCCCTTTAAACTTACTAAAGTTGTATTCCCTCCCCCATTCAAGAATGGGGAAAATAGTTTGGAGACCAATGACAAACTTTCTCGTCTTTGTTTGGTCCTTAAAAATGCGCAATGGATCATCTGCGAAGAAAGTTTCCTTGACCGTGGCTCTAATTTCCTTTAGAAGGTTTTGCTTAGGAGGCACTCCCACCTTGGTAACATACGGCAAAGACTCGGAATGGTGACTGGATGAAGAAGATTCACCATTTACATCCGTTCCATTCTTTTCAATATCGTCGGTTACACGTTCGCTCATCCTGACAGGAAACTGAGCAGAACCTACATTGCATAAATCAAACAGAAATGAGAACACTGATTACCCAGTTGCTAATGTAGTTAACAAAACAGTACTAGACCCAGTTACCAAGTAAAGAAGCTAAGTTACTATCTGCATTGTAAAAGCTCGAGGTGGGCTTCTATTTATAGATCAAAGAATGACTCAAAGTTCAAAACTTTGATAATTAAAACCCCTAATCTCACACATTCCACATTTCTACAAGTCTGTAATGATGAGGGATTGAGCCCATTTTAGTGCTCACTGCCACCTGTTAAACAGGGAATTGAAGACCATTGAGGAAAAAGGGAAGTTGAAACTTGAGAATGGCGATTTCTATTCTCCGCGCTCAGCCATCGGAAGTGCACATTTGATTAGAATAATAAGAAAAGGAAAAGCAATTGGGTCCCATGCATGCAACCAAATTAACACATTTCATGCCATTGATCACTTAACTTGTTGCAATATGAGATTTCCTAACCGTACAAAGTGTGGAGAATCAAACAAAACACTAATTTTTATTCTATCAACTCATTGAAATTAGAAGTGATTATTAAAGAAAGGGAAACAATTCTCAACCATCCAAAACCCATAAAACCAAAGAGATTTTAAAAAGTTAGAAAGACCATCATCATCATCATGAAAACTCAAGAAAACTAGCTAAAGTCAAAAGCTACTAATAAAGAGTAATTGGTCAGCACGAGAAAAGGAACCGAACCTTCTTCTACTTTATTTTCTGTTCTTTATTTCTTTCTTTGATTCTTGATTCTTGATTCTGGATGATGGGATGGGAGGGGGAGTGTTAAACTAATAATATTGTTGTGTCTATAGTTGGAAGGGAACAGACACAGACACAGTCCAGGTTCGATGAATGTGATCACATTCACGAGGGATTGAATTCTTTGTGATGGATTTCCTCATTCCTCCTTAACCAGCGGAAACTTGAACAAACACCAGAGTTTGTGTCCAGAACGGAAAGAGTCTTAAAATAGATAAAAAATGAAATACTTTCCCTTCTTCCTCTTTCTTCTTCTTATTTTTATTTTTTGTTTAAACTTTAAATTCCATAATAAACGTTTTCTTTGTATGTATTATTTATTGCATTTGTAGCTTCGGATTTTATAAAAAAGCTCAACCGTCTCGAACCAGAGCGCGGGAACGGAAGCAGAACTAACTCATTGTACTAGTACAGGTGTACTTTCGTTTCTCCATTTTATCGAAAAAGGATGAAATTAATTTCCTTTAATAAACTAAAACAAATAAATTAAACCAGTTGATCGTGGAAGTGTTAAGGGGTTAAAGAGATCTTTTAGAGTTCATTTCAAATTTTTGTTACAAATAAATACACACTACAGTAAATTTACTATTGTATCGGACTCGCGTAATGTCGTAATTTATGTTCTCACGATTGGACCTCTTTAGCTGGTCAAACCTTTAAAATTGATGACCGGTTGATTTTCCTGTCATGAAATGAGCGGAAAATCTCTTTGCCCAAGAACCTCTAAAATACCGGTGAACTTATAAAAGAACCGGCGAATCGTAAGAACCAGTTACGTTTTTTTTGTGGTTTTGCAGGTTCACTATATGATGTCTTTAATGTATTACGCCGTTTCATGTTTTTTTATTAAAAAATAAAAAAATAAAAAAATAAAAATAAAAAAGTTAAAATTGTAAGGAAATAAAGTAACGCAGTCAACCATCACTCGTTTTCTCGCTCACCAATGTGAAAATAAAACTTAAGGTTATAAAGTAATTATTTCAGGTATAAATTTATTTACTTAAATAATTTAATTAGTTTGATTTAATTATACATATAAATAATGCATGTAATGACCAAATAAAAGAATGTAATTTAGATTTTGCGGAAAAAAATACATTACAAACATGTATATAACTATGAACTCCGATCAAACCCGATTAAACCCTGATCAACCTCAAAACCTTAAATCTCTATTCTTTTCGGTTCGATCTACTAGTCTGGTCTTAAAACATAGGTCAGGTTGTAACCAGAATTGACTTTGGTGAAGTTGAGGTATGAAATTTCTCCTAGAGTTTTAAAAATTCATCAACTCTCTATAGATTGTTTAAAGAGTACAAATTTATCACATCAGGTTATAGCTCAATTAATTAATGTATGATTATGGGTTCGATCCCTATTAATATAATAATAATCAAGAAAATGACCTTCAAGATCATTAATATGTTTGATTTTTTAAATCTAAATATTTTTATATAAATTATTATTACTAATTTATAACTTTAAAATTATAAATACATAAGATCTATATTTGTTTTTAAGAAAATAAGTATATAAACTATTATTATTTTTACATAAGTTATAAAATTTATCTCAATAAGGATATTTTTGTCATTTAGTAAAAATAAGTAGTTTTCCACCCCTAAAAAATATACATTCCCCAACTTTTCAAGCGGGGTTAACTTAGAATTAAAAAGAAACAGTTTTTTTATAAAAGTTAAGCGACTAAAAGCAAGCATTTAATCGCTATTTTTATACTGTATATACTATAACTCTTGCTTCCAGCTGTGTACTGGCTATGTATTTATTGCATTATTTGTGGTCATTGTTCAATGGATAAATATAGTTTATAGTTTGTTTCTCAAAACAAAAAGAATTATACACTTCCTCTTAGGTTTTTTGAACCTTAATTTTAGTCCCTCGGGTTCTTTGATGTGTAATGATTTTAACTTTTGTTTTTTTTTAGTGACAAAATATTAATTTTTCTATTAAAATTTTATTCAATATACGTTGATGTGTTATCATAATATCTATAGTATCTCCGATTATGATAAATATCTATTATTTTATTTAAAAATATATATAATGTACATATAAATTTAAAGACCCGGTTAAAATATGAAAGAAAGTTAAATTTATTAAGATTTTCATATTGATGTGTTGTGTGTTGAATATATGCTAAAAAAATAATTTTCTTTTAGAAATTAGCTTATTTTCATAAAAAAAAAATTATCGTTTTCGAGGGATAATCCTTCAAAAAGGATGTGTCGAAACGTGAAAGTTTTCGATTGAAGTTGTCCGTTGAAATACTTGACGACAAACAAGTCCGTCGAAAACCTGTCAGAATATGTGCGCGTTAATACTTTAGGATGGATTGCGTGTGGTTTTCGAAAGACGCGTATCCGTCAAAACCCTCTTAATTAATTTTATTTTGTGAATATTATTGAATTGGATAAAAGAAGAAGAAGAAATTCAAACTAGCTCTTTGTTTTTCAAAGTTTGGGTTAAGAAAAAGATGGATACATATGTTTTTCTATCATGATGTGATATGTTCCTAAGATTATTTGAATACAATCAATATTGAAGAAGAGAGATCATTCACACATTCAAGAGCAATAACAAGGCAGAGCATATAGGCTTTTGCCTCTAAAACCAAAAGAGAAAAGAGAAGAAAATAACCGACATGTTATATGGTAGCAATATTCAATACAAACTAACTCCAATTCACATGATCCTCCTCCCTATCCCTTTTTCATTTCCTCCATTTGGGTGATTTGGGTGGGTGTGAAAGAGGGGACCAAAAAATTGAAGTAGCTATATTTTTATACCTAAAAAAAAATGGAAATTTATTTAAGACACTTGCTAATATTGCTTGCAAGATTTCAATTAATTACAAGGCCAAAACTCTGCCCTTTTCACCTTAGAGATGCTCTCCAGTACTCCAACAGGTGATACATGTCCCATCACAGTCACCCTCTTTGTCTCTAGATCTATGCTGAATGATGTTACCCCTAATTACAACATTAATTCAACATCAAAAGTCAAAACCCAGAAAATGTTTGCACATAAAAATTATAAAAAATCAGATTATTACCTTCCATTTTAGATAAGTGTTTCTTCAGTTTAGCCGCGCACCCTTGACAGTGAATGGAAACACGCATAACAACCACCTGAATTTTGAAGTGATTGGCAAGTGATAATGAGGCACTCTTTTCACTTCTCAACAACCGGTAATAAATTAAAGTGACATCCTCAAAAAGCCACAGTAGTCAATAGTCATAGCAATACATTGCCTCCAATTAAATGCTCCCCTAATTAAATGTGCCCAGAACTGTAAATTCCAATCATCTAGTAAATAAATTAATCCCTCTTTTTTTCTTTCTAAATTTAATTATAAATCACTCATATGATTGTTGTTAGTTACCATTTGATACAACATTCAAGCGCGAAAAATAATTAGTTCTAACGTAATAAATTTATAGATGATTGTGACTTACAAAAATTAATTATCAATGATTTTTATTTTTTGAAAAAAAATTGAGTAAAAAACGGAGTTTTGATAATCAAGTTTGGTGTTAATTAATTACCTGGAAAACTTGGTCTGCAGACGACGTCGTGGTCACTAATGAATTAGGAGTAGTAATTGGCTGCTGCTGCATAATTAGTTTGGAGGATTTGTGATGATCACGTGATGATGGGTTGTGATCTTCATCTTTCTTGATGATTGATGAGACAAGGGCCGTTGATCTCCTGTAGTTGTGGTGATTAGGTGTAATTACACTAATATCCTTGCCACTAGTACTAGTACTAGCACTCCTCTTGCTATGGTCATGAACAAGTTTTGAGTATTTTGCATTTTTGAAGAGAAGTGTGGTGTGATCAAACTGCTGGTGGTGGTGGTGGGTTCTATGGTTTGATGACCTTGGCACAATGACTGACCGTGGATCGCTCACCGTGCAAGTATGCACGGCGGTGGCCGCCGCGGAATGACACATGAAACCGCCTCCTCCCCTCATCGCCGTCTTCTTCTTGCTTGATCTCTTGGTGGTGTTCATGGCAGATTATGGTAAATTGAAGTGCTTGAAACCAATACAAATTGAAGAGAGGAGTGGACTAGCTAGAAGATTTTATTAGGAAGGATATAGACTTGTACACGTGTTATATTGTTATTGAAAATATTTAATTAATGCTGTTATGCCCCCCCTGAGTTTACATTTTGGGCACATATAGAAGGACAAATAATAACAATTATTTGAATAAAAATGACACTCAAGTTTTTAATATCCTAACTTATAATTTATATCTATTATCTATGATAATTAATTGAGTAACGTGGGTCTTAATCCTTCATTTCACCAATATTTTTAACCCTGGAGTTTATTCGAGCAATATTTTTCTTTCAAATAATAAGCACCAATATGACTAATTAATTATCTTCACAACATATTATATATGCATGGATCGAATTAGTAAAATATGTACTTAAATAGTGAGAGCGTCAGATCAATTAATTAGTACAGAGATGGAATTAGCCCGTCGTAATTTTTTTTATAATTATTGTTTTTTGTTGTTGTTGTTGAAACCATCGGTATCTAGCTGCCTATTCAACGCTTGACTAATTAGAACTCGAGCCGGGAGCAAAGCTCTCCAAAAAAGTTTTTAAGGCAATCGCGTTCTTGGGGGCTCGAAACCGATATTCCTAAGAACGCTAGAACAATCTCGTACCAATTGCTCTACACTGCACCCTTTTTGGTATTATTGGTTTTTTCTTTTAAACACGATTAAAGTGCTTGGTGAACTTGAAGTAAGTAAGTAAGGTGAAAGTGGTAAAGAAGAAGGTAAGGTGTGGTGTTGTTGGAATTGCATGCGGAATAAATGAGTGAGCTAACAAAGGGAAAGGGAAAGGGAAAGGGATATGGGTGGCAGTGGGGAGTGGCAGTTTAATCTGCACTGACACAAGTCTGCAATCTGCACATTACTGTTTTTAATGACTTCACCTTCCTGTCTTTGTCTCTGCTTAATGCCTTAGCCTTACCTTAGATAACTCACTCACCAAAGTTTTAAATAACAAAAACATAGTACTAAGATAACAGAAATCGTAATATATCGAAAGTTGCAGCAAATAATAGTATAGCTCGACAGTGGCAGCCAACGCGACTATAATTGAGACGTGAATATTAAATAAGTTTACTAATTTAGAAATTATTAATATTCCTCGACAAATAAACATTTAAATTATTAAAATAGCCAACAAATAACAAACATGTAAAATTCAACTTAATCCTGGAAAATCAAAATATTCTAAATTATACAAACTCATGCAATTGATTTTCAGTATAAATTGGTGTTTAGAATGATCATAACAAGGATAATAATTATTATTAGTGTTTTCTCTGTCATCTTATTCTCTCTATTTTTTATATATCTATAATAAAAGTATGTATGTTGAATTTTTTTTAACATACGAGAAAGAGATGTTAAGAATATACTTCATTCGCCTCAAATTAAATGACTTTTTTTGGAGTCTTACACATACCAAGGTACGTAATCACTTTAATTTCACATCTTTTAAGTTTACATTAGCCACTAATTAATACTCTTCTTGTCTTATTCTAACTTACCATTCCACTAATTATCTCTCCTCAATAATTATCGGTAAATTAGTAAAGTTCAACAGAAAAATCACCTAAAAGTAGTAAAATGTCATTTAATTTGAGACAAATAAAAATCTCAAAACGTCAATTAATTTGATACAGAGTAAATAAAATGAAAAAAAAAACTAAAGTAATTATCAAAATCTTAGTTATCTTGCCTAGTCCATGACCTTTAAATCCCTAACGAAAATATCAAAGTATTGGACCACTTAATAATAAGTATTTTTGGTCAAAATCAACGGTATTATGACAATTCTATCTAACCGTAAAAAATATTAATTTACGGAAATTATCCAACAGCAAGTATTTTTTGCTGTTGTTATTCTATGACGACTATGTTAATGCCTTACGAATGTCATAAGAAAAAAGGCAAAAAAGAAAGTCCTCCCTTAACAAAAGCAAGCATGCACATAACACCTTTTTTTTTCAATTTTTTTCCTTTTTTAATATATTAAAAATATACTCCCACTGTATCATAAGAAAATAAAGTTTTAGTGTTTTTACAGGGACTTAGGAAGTGGATTTTAAATTTTTTAAAATTTATAAATTACTGTCAAGTTGGTCATTAAGAACTTAACTAGCACCAAAAGTTTTAAGTTCAAACCTTGACGTTGGTGCTTTAAATATATCGTATTGTGATCGTATCACATGTTCGTATCTATAGGAATAACAGGGGACAACTGTACTCGGAGTCTTGGGTATAGAAACTTAGAAGGAGATGGTCCACCCACAAGCACGAAAGAATATAGGCTACAGAGGTGAAATATGAAAGGGTAAAAGAATCGGTTGAGCAGTAGGAAGCGCAGAAGAGCAGTGCAATAAATTAATGGGATCTTCTTCAAAGGAAAGAGGTAAGACTGACTGGCAATGGCAGAGCCAAACTTGGGCTGCTCTGCTCCTGTCCATTTCCTTCTCTCTGTCACATGCATAAAGAGCTAAAAAGAATTCAACTCCTTCGTAATTTGACCACCCCATTATTTATATTTTTTTCCATATTTGGTATCTGATTTATTAAATTTTGTCTTGATTATTTTAAATTTAAGTCGAATATGTTAAAAAAAGGTAAAATTCTTTTTTTTTTCTGTTTTGTTTTATTTGAAGTAATTTAATTATAAGGTGAGAACATTGCTGAGATGTGAGAATATTGTCGTCGAGTAGGATTGTCTTATGAATATTTTAGCTCTAACCTTAGGCCTTGAATTATATAGGGTTGGTTATGGAGGAGGTTACTAGGATCGCTTCTTCGTTCACTAGATGCTCTTTTCAGCACACAAAACGCACTTTGAACAACCCGGCCCACGAGCTGGGCCAACTTGCTTTGATTTCCAATTTCGGAAATATTTAAGTACGAAAATACCCCGAGGTGATCGCGCTTTTTATACTTACGGATATTCTTTAATCTATTTCTACTTTAAAAAAAAAATTATAAGGTGGGTCGATGTGTTGATGTGTTTCACGTTTGTACATTGAAGCTGCTCCTCTTGGTGAATTTAATTTGGAGAGGGACGTATAATACGACACGCCGCTTTCAATGATCCCATACGCAAGAAAAAAATAACTCCCTAGTAGTAGTAGTCCCTACTCATCGTAAGTATCATGTCAATAAATTTATTAATTACTCTCGAATAGATAAATAGCTTATTGATTTTTTTACTGATAATTTTATAAAAATACTCTCTCTGTTTTCAAATAAATGACTTTCTGAAATAGTAAAAAAACATTTCACCATGATCTTTGATTTCATTTTATTCTATATTGTTTCATTTTTACTCCTAATTTTTACTCAAATTAAAACACCATCATCAAATTGGGTTGATGTATAAAAAAAAATTGTCATTTGCATAAAATATTGGCATCAAAAAAAATAAAATGACAAGTATTATGAACAGTAAAAATCCGTAGAAAAATGAAAGTTATTTAGAAACGGAGGGAGTAGTTAGCAATAGAAAATATACACTGAACTAAAAATATTTATAGACACGTAGCTCGTTGATTAAAACCTTATTTTTTACTCTCTTTTAGGAAAAGAACCTCAGCCTCTCATCTCCCGTTTGGGAACTGCCAAAACTTTCTTTTAATCTTTGTTTGCATCTCCTGGCTACTGGCTAGAGTTTTTTCTCAAGAGAATGACTGAAGGGGTGGCTAGGGTTTTATTAGTTTATCATGTATCTATGAATTTACTTTACTGCCCATCTTTAAGGATTAAAATTTATATCATAAAAAATAATAAATGCTAATTTAGTAATTTTTCGGGTCAAATAGTATGAGAGTAACAATTTAGGGTGTGAGTATAATACTTCCTCCGGTTGGAAAAGAATGACGTTTTAGGGTGTTGCACGTGGCTTAAGAAAATGACAGGTTCGGAGAAAACGAGATACTGACAATTTTACTCCACCCTCCCTACCTATTTACTCCCTCTGCCCAACTCAATTCTGAACTGTTTTTGTTTTGGTTGAAGCCGGGCTGGGTTGATGGCTTGCCAAGTTGGGCTTGTCAAGTTGGCCAAGTGTGCAGTAGGTTTGGATGAGTTCCAAACGAGTTTTTTCGAACTATAGATCGAACATTTCTGTCTACTTTATATTTTTATATTTTTTTTTCGTATCATTTATTTTATTTTATTTTATTTCACATTTTGGTATTTTCCGTTCGAGTTTTTA